>BGPR01001878.1:54938-93357 GCA_013235015.1 Araneus ventricosus | reverse complement strand
ATAAAACAGCCGATAGACAGGAGGTTTTCGACATCGACGAACATTAACAGGTCATCATCTGTTGATAATTTGCTTCTTTGATTGCCATAAAACAACGAATAAAAGACGGTTTTCGACAACAACGAATATTAGTAAATGCAAATTCAGAACTTTTTGAT
The DNA here is from genome assembly GCA_013235015.1 of Araneus ventricosus. Classification (NCBI taxonomy): domain Eukaryota; kingdom Metazoa; phylum Arthropoda; class Arachnida; order Araneae; family Araneidae; genus Araneus; species Araneus ventricosus. Next base: position 93,199 of record BGPR01001878.1, on the reverse strand, counting down.
TGTTAAGGAATCTGATGATATTTTTTTTTCTTTTATTGCCATGAAACAGCCGATAGACAGGAGGAACATTAAAAAATATAAATTCTAAACTATTCGGTTATCAAGGAATCTGATGATAATTTGCTCCTTTGATTACCATAAAACACCGAATAAAAAACGGTTTTCGACAAGGAAGAATATTAGTAAATCCAAATTCAGAACTATTTGATTGTCAAAGAATCTTATGATAAGTTTCTACTTTGGTTGTTTTCAAATAGAAAATAAACAAACGGCTTTCGACAACAACGAATGTTAATAAATGCAAATTCAAAACTATTTTATTGTCAAGGAATACGATGATAATTTGCTTCTTTGACTGTCATAAAGCAGCGGATAAACATATGGGTTTCGACAGCGACGAATATTAATAAAAACAATGGCAGTTCCAAAACTTTCTCCTTAACAAAAATCGTAAGTGATCCCAAACTTCAGCCTTTTTGATGCTATAGAAATTTACATTTTTCTGTCACTGATATGACTTGAATGTTATAATTAATTGAAAGTTTACCGCGTGGATGTCTGTAGCTTGCGAGACTTTTCATCCAGAGTCGAAATTGAGAAATTTTATTCCCAAAATTTGTTTCTTTTGCCTGTTTATATCTAATTTTTACATTTATTCAAAATGGAAATGTTGATTTTTTTGTTTTATAATATCTACCATTATTTTCATGAAGGCTGCAGAGACAAAGTTCCGGCTTTAGGGCAGGTTCGAAATCCGATGCCTCCCCCCAATGATCTGCTTTGCATGTGAGCATACTGCATGTGATGCTTCATATATTTTACTTAACTAAAATAATTAATTATTCTGGCATATGCTAAATCAGACATGAATGAAACGTCTCACATATTGCATGGAAACGTGGGTAATATGCATCAGGTTTCCATGCAACGTTCAAACTGACGAAATATAAAATCATACTTTAGTCCGACGAAAACTGTTCTAAAATGGCTCTCTCTACAAAAGAAACAAACAAGATGCAGATTTAGTGAATCAAAAGTTTCATATTTTCCCGAAGCATCTTCGATATTAACTAAAAATTGAAAAATTAAGTATGTGTTTTTCAATCTCAATAGTAAAAGTTTTAATTATTCGTTCTGAAAATAAGTGACATTACATTACATTACATTACATTACACCACCTACATCCCCGTTTTTAGAACCTTTTGGCTCCTTTCCGGTTGGGGTGGATGCAGGTGAAGTTTATTTTTTAAAAAAGAAAAATACATATAACAGACAGAAACAAACAATAATGAAAAATAAAGAAACATACACTGGACGAAAACAAACACAAAAACGAGACGAAAAACAAAACAGAGTGATAAAAAACATCGAAATAAAAGATATAAAGATTAAAATATAAGTTAAAAGTTCCCGGATTTGTATGTCAATCCAACAGGATGCGTGGTCAATGATGATCTTCTACGATGATATCATTCTCGTCTCCCACATTAAGAGACGAAATCGGGTTCTTGACAAGTATTTGTGAAGATGTTTTTTAACCACTGTAGCTTATTTTCCAGTATAGGAGTTTGGAAATGCCAGGAAAGTGTAAGTGGACATTTTGTGGCATAGTGCATTGGATCGCCTTTCCCTCCGCATGAGCAATTATCATGTGTTCGAAGCGAAAAAGATAAGGAGGGAAAGGCCCGTGTCCTGAAACAAACATAAGTTCTTCTCTACTCCATTTTATTGGCTTGTTTGAGATCCTAGGCACTATTTCGTATGTACTGCGGCCAGTTTCTCCGTTAGCCCACTTATCTTGTCAAATGTTATAGCAGCAGACCTTATTTCGAATTTCAATCAAAATTCTAAATATCTGCTTCTCAAATACAGAAAGTAATTACTTCGTATTTAAGAAATTATTTATGTTTATCCTAAACGTGCTTTCTTGAATTCTAAATAATGAATTTCACAAAATTCAATTAAAAATGTTCCGTGGCCTGTTTCATTTGAAACCATAACTATATTAAACATGTGATGAAAATGAAATTATGAATTGAAGACATTCAAATGAATAATAAAAAATAGTATGTTTTATAGATACTATTTTTACATCGAGAGATTAAAACCGAAATATAGAATCAAAATTATACATCTATGCGCAATATTCATTACATAGTTACAAAGAGAATTCATTAAAAAATGCTGCATAATTTTAAAGCAAATATATAAATTTCCCCATCATTTTTCATAAATATTATGGCAATGATTGTGATAAAGGTTTACGTTTCTAACGGGTATTTTAATTGTCCGTAAAATTGGTTTTAGAACAAAATTAAACCGTTTATGAAGAGATTGGTGGAAACAGGTTGCTAATGAAAATTGCAGCTTTTATTGTCCATTTTTGAATGAGTGTTATACGAGAAATAATATGCGTTACATACTCAAAACTATTTTTTCGTAATTTTGCTTGTATAATTGTTTAACTTCTTTCACTTCCTGTTGTATATCCTGTAAAGATGCCTAGCTTGTGCTTGTAGCAAAAGTTACAACTCTGTACAATAAATAAAGAATATGGACTGGGAAATATACCTCTATTTTAATTAATCATGTTCTGTAGAAAAGAATAAAACAATAAGTTGAAATGCAAGCTTACTAAAAACAAACAATGTTGTTTATAAAGATGAAGTTTATCTTGATACCCTAACCACAGGCCATACCCATTTTTATAAATCAGATACATGAAAGCTATATTTTTCCTCAGTTAAAATAAACATTTTTTTAGTTAATTTTGCTTGAAACCCATTTCACAATGATGTTAAGCAAGAAATTCTAATTGCTTTCTCAACTACAATTTGGGTATTATACATAGATCCATCAGTCTGGATCTGCTTAACGATACTTACTTGCAGTGCATCGAAATTTTATACCCTTTATTTTTAACACTATTTCTGTCTACATTGTGGACCCATCGGGACGATTGAAACATTGAAAACCTCTTAATATCCAACGATCCACTTCAGACGGCGGCGACTGAAAAAGTTTTCCGCGACCGTTTTTTCTAGTTTCCCTAGGGATTAATAATGCTTTTTCGTGGTGCACGATGTTCATCCCTGGTATCCATTACGTTGTTAAATTTCCCGTCTAGTTTTCTTTAATCGATCAGCTAGTTAAGTGTCCATGGTAAAATAGCAGTTACATAACGTGCTTAAGTGATTAATGAAACTGAAGCGAAAAACAGCGTGGTTGTTCTCCCTTCGACTTTTTCGTGCATTTCCTCAATGTGGTGCTTTTTTTTACTTAAGCTTCTTACCCATACATTACGTTGTAAAATTTCCGTCTAGTTTTTTCTTTAATCGATCATCTAGTTAAGTGTCCATGGTAAAATAAGCGGTTACATAACGTAGCAAGTGATTAATGAAACTGAAGCGAAAAACAGCGTGGTTGTTCTTCCTTCGACTTTTCGTTGTTTCCTCAATGTGGTGCTTATTTTTATAAGCTTCTCCGTATACATTACGTTGTTAAATTTCCGTCTAGTTTTCTTTAATCGATCATCTGAGTTAAGTACCCATGTAAAATAGCCAATTACATAACGTGTTTAGTGATTAATGATGAGCGAAAAACAGCGTAGTTTGTTCTCCTTCGACTTTTTCGTGCATTTCCTCAATGTGTGTGCTTTTTGCTTCTCGCTGTATACATTGCGTTGTTAAATTTCCGTCTAGTTTTCTTTAATCGTCATCTAGTTAAGTGCCCTAATTAGAAGCCAATTACATAACGTGTTTAAGTGATTAATGAAATTGAAGCGAAAAACAGCGTGGTTGTTCTCCCTTCGACTTTTTCGTGCATTTCCTCAATGTGGTGCTTTTTTTTACTTAGCTTCTCACATTACGTTAGTTAAATTTCCCGTCTAGTTTTCTTTAATCGATCATCTAGTTAAAAGTGTCCATGAGTAAAAGCAGGTTACATAACGTTGCTTAAGTGATTAATGAAACTGAAGCGAAAAACACCGTGGTTGTTCTTCCTTCGACTTTTTCGTGCATTTCCTCAATGTGGTGCTTTTTTTTTACTTAGCTTCTCCTTGTATACATTACGTTGTTAAATTTCCCGTCTAGTTTTCATTAATCGATCATCTAGTTAGTGTCATGGTAAATATCCAGTTACATAACACTTGCAAGTGATTAATGAAACTGAAAAACCAGCGTGGTTGTTCTTCCTTCAGCTTTTCATTATCATTTCCTCATGTGGTGCTTTTTTTTGCAATACTCTCTTGTATACATTACGTTGTTAAATTTCCCGTCTAGTTTTCTTTAATCGATCATCTAGTTAAGTGTCCATGGTAAAATAGCCAGTTACATAACGTCTAGTGATTAAGAAATGGGTGAAGCGAAGAAACAGCGTGGTTCTCCCTTCGACTTTTCGTGCATTTCCTCAATGTAGTTGCTTTTTTATTACTTAGCTTCATACAATACGTTTGTAAATTTCCCGTCTAGTTTTCTTTAATCGATCATCTAGTTAAATTGCCCATGGTAAAATAGCCAGTTACATAACGTGCTTAAGTGATTAATGAAATTGATGCGAAAAACAGAGTGGGTTGTTCTCCCTTCGACTTTTTTCGTACATTTCCTGAATGTGGTGCGTTTTGAGTATGCATTTTGGACCTTTGCCCTTTTAGAGTGGACCAAAATTTATTATGTATCGACAATATGACGTAACCACAAATCGAGCTAGCCCACCCACCAGCATCCGGATCATATGAATTATAGTATTCACGATGTTATCCTAAACTGAGGGTGGGATCCTATCGCCATCACCTGCCACGGCCCACCTCTCCACAGGAGGTACGTCCGTCATCAGGGTGGAGGCAGCTCAGCTCCACATTACTATACCCTCTAGTGAGAACCGCTTGCTCCACAGCAGGCTGCTCATCCACGACCGGGATGGGATACAATTATGATTTAAGGACCAAATACCAAATTTAATTTGCTAGCTCGTTGCGTTTTTTTTACATTTGTCGCGTTTATATACACGTGGACCGCAAACAAAACAGACAACCTTTCGGTTGGGTTGGTCCAAATTATACAATCACTTTAATTCTGTGGTGCACATTAAATCTGGTTCTAACCATATGACTTTCATTTATCTAGCTTTTTTGCATATTGGTATGTTCAATCATACGGAAGGACGAATATGTACATTCTTCAGTGATGAATTTTACTCAACATTGGACAACTACTTTCTGTTGCTAAAGACCATAACAAGATTTTGTTAAACTAGCTTTCTGCATTTTTTTTATAGGTTCACGTGCTTCCTGGACGGATGTTCAGGCAACGTGTGATTTACATCAATTCGAGGATCGGAGTACTTTTCTGATCTCAGTCGCACAGTCAATCGTTTACATCAAATAGTTCGAGTCAATTTTGATGGGATTTCAATAACTTTAAATTAAACTCAGTGTTAAACTAATATTAATATTTTTCTAGACGTACTTTTGTAATTTCTTGAGATGTATCATGTTTGAACTCTTTAATATTTGTCGAGATTTTTTTACGAGAACAGACGAATCCATTAACACTTGTTTCAATAGTCCCATCCAGAATGTAGAAATATATTTTTTGATTGATAATGCGGCATGTTGAGGGCATGGACGTATATGCAGGAGTATGTTGTGATCAGACTTCAGCTTAAGAATTTACGGTCCAATTACCGACCCTGCCGAAAGCCCTGGAGAGTCAGAATGGTGCAGTGCGACCTTCAAAACGAGGCGTAATAAGGGCAGTAAGAATCACCTCTACTGACTGATCATACCAGCCAGTATTGAGTGTGCTCCTTAGTACGTCGTGTTACCATGGCAGCCATTCGTTTAGAGGACCCAAGCAATCCTTATGATTCAAGTGCGTAGCCTTATTGTACCTTTATGAGACTTCATAATTACGTCAAGTATTCATTGAGCTTATATTTGATTAAATTCCTAACTCTGGCTAGCTATAATTTTGTATCTGTAGAAGGGAGCGGCGGATCTGGGGACACGCACGTACTAATTTTCAATTAAAGTAATAATCAGTAACGCTAGTTCACATTCTCTGTACCTTTTACACACTTATATCTTTTTTTTAAATAATTTATGCTTGCTTCTGTAGCCCTTTAAACATTTTTTGTTGTCGATTCTGGTCTACTTTATGGTAATACTTAATACCTTTTGGGCCATGAGGGTTTTTTAAGAATATCAATTACACTTTTATCCTTTGATAGACTTAAGCTTTGGTTCTTCGATCTCTGGGGTTCCCATCTTGATATTTAAGTTATTTTATTAAAAATATTTCACATATTTTATTCTGCTTGTTCTAAGAATCGCTGTTTCTAACTTTTTTTATCATTGCGGCTGGACAAGTCCTCATTAGGGAACCATGAGCTTTTAATTTAGTCAATTTATGTATTGGTACTTTAGTTTTTACAAACGTTAATATTTTAAAGTTTACATTGACTTCGATCTATACTACTCTGTGTGCAGGTCTCTCTGCTCGAGGTGTACGGGTTTTGTTTGTACGTTGTTTCTTTTTTAGAGGAGTTACCTTTTGATGTTTCGTTTGCTTAATATTCTAGTATTTTAATATTCTTAATGTTTTAATATTTTAAGGAGTTTTTTCTTTTTTAGTGGATATTAGTGTCATTTATTGGATTTTTTATTTCCCCTGATTATTTTAGATAGACACCTTCTTTAGGCGTGTGAGCCAAGCCCTGTGGAGACTTAAATGAAATAAAATAAGACCACACAACTAGTAGTTCTGATGATGAGTGACCTTCTACAAAAGAATCTAAGATCTGCTCGTCATCCTGCGTCTACTTTATCGTTGGTAATAAGGAAGTGTCATAAATGTGCTTTATTCGTATTAACAAAAGTGCAATTAAATGTTAGGTTTCCTATCATCGAAGGTACTTTTAGGACCTTATGGATAGTGGTTTTGATTTCACTAGAAACTTAGGGAAAAAATCTAATCATAACATGAAATGTGAATACCCATTCAAGGCAGCTACCATCTTGAAGTGGGTAGAAAAATAGAACTTACATATAGCACTTAATGACTAAGGGGACAGACGTCCATGCCAATTCAGAAAGAGCGAACAACGCTCTTACGTCATGACTACGATGAAACTTTGCAGATCAACCAAAAGACAGAAATTACAAAAATGTACCAAATTAGAAACAAGGGACTTTCTTCGGCCTCGATCACAACATCTGCTATGAGCATATCATTACATAGGCAGAGCTCATTCTTTTTATGTAATAATGCTCATGTTTCCTCTGGAGAATATTGTTTTGTAAAAGAAAAGTTTCTATTTTTTGAAGTTAAATAATCAGTATCTCAGTTGAGGCGAATAAAATGCTGTGTTTGAGCCAAACACTCTCTTAACATCTGAATGCTACAGCTGAACTGTCGAGATCATTATTTTCCCAAACTATAAGAGGCTGACTCAATTCTTTTGTTGTATTATTTACTTTGCTTTTAAACACAAAATATTATTAGTGGCTGCATGCCATCAGATACATTTCTGCAAGTATTGCCTATGTGTGTTGAGAGGATAAAATATATGCTTTCTATTCTAAACATTATTCGTGGAAGCTGTCACAGTATGAAAATTTAAATTCGGCACTTTATGGAGTTACCAGTGCTCTGAGATATATTTTTTGCAGATTGTGTTGTAAATCTTTTGAATCATTTATGTATTTATATGCGCTTTTGAAAAAAATAAATTTTATTTATGCAATAGGAAAGAAAGGACAAGAGCACAGAACCAAAAGTAAAAAGACGTAAATCTTCACAAACAAGTAGATGCAAAATTCCAGTTGAAAAATCCAGAACATGAAGGTATAAACGACATTTCAAATGTTAGGTCTTTATATTTTAAATTTGTGCGTCATTTAAAGCAATCTGCCATGCATTTAGTACAAGTTAATTTCATCTATCAGTCTTTTGTCCATTAATTTTCTTCAAAATGAAATTCTTAATTGTTCTCTTTAAAATAAATTAGCTAATATGAATGATGACATTATTTTATGTACAAAGTGTTTTGTATAAACTACATTCCTTTAAGTAACTGAAGTAGTTCTTCTAGTTGCTGCTTTCTATTTGTTTATCTAAGAGAAAATGACTTACTAAATAAAACCATTCACTTTCAATAATAGTTTCTTATCAGATTATCCATTCAAGAATCTAGTTTATATAACTATTTTCCTCATTCTATGAACTAGTACTGATTTATTGCAAATTAAATGCATTAAATTTATACAAAATTTCTCTTGAAATTACTCAGAATACCAATTCATTAACCATTCTAAATTTTATGCCATTTTATGCATTTATTTTTATTTCGTTATTTCTTGTGTGGCTCGTTTAATTCCTTTACAATACAAAATAAATAATTGATTATTTTCTTTAAGATGTGCTTAATTTTAAAAGAAATTTTTATATAGCAATGAATCTTGAATAGAAAGAGTTTTCTTTATTTTATAAATAGAACTGTCGCAACAGCAGGTCGTTGGATGATAGGCTCTTGATTTGCGGCTTGTCTTTTAATTGCCTCTCGATCGTTGCCTGCAACAATTTGTTTTCTTTTAATTTCAAACAGAGATGTACTTCGAGCTTGATAAAGCTTGCACTCCCAATTGCTCAGAAGTCAACATCTTGGAGCCTTTAACAATCGAAGTTGTGGCATCCCTGAGTAATGAGGCATTCGGGTGTACTAGGAACAGTTGCGACCAGTCAGCCAGAGAGAGTACTCATGGGAGTTCTTCAAAATCAAGATCGATCTCCCCAAATCTTGCCAAAATTTCAAAAAGTGTTCCGTGAAATATGGCAGGATAGCTTTTCGACCTTTCTGACAGCGAAACTTTCCTTTCATTACCAAGTTAACATTAATCGAACCTCATTCGATTCAAAAAATCAACCATTATCACAGGACGCTTGGGCCTCCGTGACCAATTTCACAGGTTCGGCGTATTTCACTGATCGATGTCGTTTGCGGTGCTAAGGTGATCCAAACCACTGCACACAGTCTGCCCAGTGATAAAATCTTTCATTTCCTGAAACCCAGTGCTGAAAACCCCTTCAATGTAGTGTGAAAATATTGTAAACATAAGATCCCTTGCACGACTCTTCCAAGAATACAGAAAGATCCTACATGAAACGAAGGATATATCATAGATTAAGAAAACTTTTCTCGTTACCAGCAATTAAGACATTCATTGCAGACTGTTTGCACATTTACTTTATGAGTTTATTATTGCTGTAGTTTTGAAATTTTATTTTTTCTCTCCTTTTTGTAAGTCATCATACTCTGAGAGGTTTTGTATAAACCGTAAACCTTATCTCGTTCCGGTCCTCCCGGGATTAATAAAATAATAATAAGCTGGCATTCTTTAGACTCCAAATAACTGAAATTTTAATGCCCCTACGTATAGTCAAATTACCATCAATTGGAGGTTCATATGGAATCAAGTCCGATGAGATTCATGAAAGCAGTTTCTCAAAGTTCTTTAGCCGATTTAAAAATAACAGAGGACTTCTAAATTGTTGCCTGAAGGATAGAGAGGTCACTGCCAAATAGACACGCTTCAGTTAGCAAAAATGAAAAACACAATATTTATTCCTTTCATTTCTACATAATCTTCATCCTATATTTAAACATTTGTCGTGGTTTGCTCGCAGCTTCAAATTCTGCTATAACTTTTCTGCCCCAGTTCATTAAGCTCAGGTGCACAGCATTCAAACAAAAGACCTGCTCGCGAGTCTTCCGCCAACGCAGCTCACTCCTATTTTGTCATCCCCCCATAGTCCGGACCTTGCTCTAGCGATTTCCATTTTTCCCTTAAGCTCGAAAAGAGTTAAGGGGTGGTAAACGTTTTGGAAGTGATGAAGAGGTTGAGATCGCAGTGACCACCTGGGCAATGAACTGGCGGCAGAAAGAAGGACATGGGAATTCTAAAACTCGTGGACAGATACGACATTTGTTTAAAATGTAGGAGGTGGATTATGTAGAAAGTGAAGGAAGCTTCCTCGTATGTAACAGAATTTGATTTTCAATAATTGTGTTTTCCATTTGTATAACTAAACGGTCTTTATTTCTGGATGATGTACGTAAATTAAACTATGGATGAATCCTATTACACAAAAAAAAGATAAGCATTCGTAGCAAAGTTACCAAAAATGAGGAAAACATGGACTTGGTCTCACTTTAGCTTCTGGAACCTTCCAATTGTCTACTACGTTTCATCTGTAACACTTTATGCTTCGTCTCTTGTATTTCATTAATATGCATTTGTGTGCGAGATTTCTTTTTCAATAAGTGATATTTGTTGTCTTTCTCTGTAGTTGTGTTGCGCTTGGCGATTTTTGTGTTTTAGTATATTAAAAATATTCTGTTGCGCTTGCTCTCGCATTACTAGTTTCGACCTACTGCAGACAAGCGTTCTTGTTCAGTGTCATGTCAAAGACGAAAATAGCTCTTTTCCATAAACGCGTTAAAGTAGAATGTTTAGGATTTGTGCTTATCAACATAGTTTGTTATATTAACGTCCGTTTTGAAGCACAAGGAGGGCTATTTTGGGACGGACCTTTAATTACAACGAGGATGACACCCTTGATCTGACACCTCTCTTTCACACCATCAGAGAGGGACAGGTTTGACCCCCATACATTGTAACGTGAAAAGACGCCAATGTGGATCTTCAGACACCAGAGCCCTATTGTCTCACAAACACGATGTGATATATTTTTGGCGTGATTAGGAGATTCCCTCCTGTGGCTTCTAACCCAGCGTAGTACGGCAGCTTATGACTGAACGACGGAGTTCCTATTGCATCAAGCCTTATTGTTTGTAGATTTCAGTAAGATTCCGTGGAAACCAGCAAAACAATAACTGGATGAATTAGGGCTCACGTCGTTCAAGTCGCAATAAGGGTGGACGTATACGCCAAGAATACGCACAGAGGAACCACATGCTATCCACGCCAAAAGCTATATCAAGTGACTGCTTCAAAAAGAGTCCATCATCCGGATGAAATAATGGGACAATGGAGAAACAGGCAGAGTGCCAAACGTTTTTGCCTAAGTCAAGACAACTCTACTCCGTGGCAAAAGGCCTACAAATAATGTTCGGACACGGGCCACGGTCCATTTCGACATACCTTAAGCGATTGAAAATCAAACGCGATTCCGACTGCGGGAAACCGGCACAAACCTCTTACACTATGCTACAAGTTGCCTTGTTTACAACCCTTATACCACCTAAAAAAAAACCGACAGTGACCAGAACCACTTTTTGTGGAAAATAGTTACAGAACAACAACAATTCTGGGACGAAATCAGAAAAACTCATCCAATGATCGTGGAAAACGACTCTTTTTTTTCCAAAAGATGGTGACAACGGCCCAGCCACCAGACTCACATACCCTAGGTCACTCTCTCTTCTCTCCCACACATAAGGCACCACCCTCTCAAAATCAACAACACAAGACTTGAAAGAACAACAGTTATATTACTAACTATTATCTCCTTTGTCTCTGAGTGTCCTCTTTTTCTATATCCTTGTATATAAAATGTAATTTTTTTTGCTCTTACTATTTTTTTCAAAGTTGCATACCCAATCAACAGACAGGTTGGAGGTATGCTGTGGTGTTAAGATTATGGAATCGGGTTTTAAACCTAGCTCTAAGTCCGTAGTGACACCTTACCACTGTTCACCACGCCTCTGATCACCAATAAATTCATTATCGGAGTTAATCATCAATGGCGTGTTGCCTTTTGAGATTCAATCCTTACCTTAAAAAGAGGCCAACGATTTTCTAAACCTAAAGTTAGTTTATAAGCAAACATTTTCACAAATTATTTTGTCACTGAAGCTTTGACATAAAAGGAATATTAGTTTCGATTCTGTTCAATTTATTTATGTCCATTTTGCCTTTCGGTTTTAAAACTCAAAATAATTTTAACGCGTATTTTCTCTTAAATCTACTGAAAGAGAAAAAAATAAAGTAATAAGTCCTTAAGTATCAAGGTACTTTGATAGCTGTTAGTCCTGGAAGTACCGAGGTGCCATTAAACGCAGTTTTCGAACGCGATAAATTGTGATTAAACTTGACCGCAGCTGTCACTGAGAAAGTCCTAATCATAAACCCTGAAAGGATCTCAAAAATTAGATTTTTAAACCTCTTCCTAAGAAAAGAAGTTTTAACTAGATATCAGGAAAGGCAAACAAAAAAGTTTTGTGTGATCAGTTATACTACTTGGCTTAACGTATATGATTGGTGTTTTAATGAGCTCAATGCTATAGAGGAAATCTAAAGTAATGGAGAACCTAAGCATATGAGCAATTAGAGTATAAAACATTTCGAAAGTATAAATTCTGCGATTATTTCCTAACTTATTGGGACATACGTTTAGTGATCTTTTTTAGAAATATATTTCATAAAGAATCATTTGGAGACGGTACATATAAATGTTGCAGGTTGGTTTCTGTAACTTTTATTTTCAGGAAACAGACTATTGGTGGAAATTTTTATCAAAGTTATACTTAATGAGTCTACTGAGTAACGAAATATGATAATGATGTAATCAAAACATCAAATAAGAGGTTATTATTGCACTTTAGAAATTATTGTGAAAGAATTAATATGTCCGGGGAAAAACATATCCAGTGTGATGAATCGGGAGAAGTCTCATTATGATTATGAAATCTGGGAAGCTTATGACTGACAGTTAGTCTGTGATATCTGATTCTTGCTACATGTCAGACTTATTTTTTATACATGTGTATCCATAAGTCTTCTACCCACATTAACAGGAACGAGCGACAATGCCGCAAACTTGCGTGTCTAGGTATAGTAAAGTGACCATGGCTACATGGTGAGATCAATTACATCGACACTTGGCGGGGAAACAACGGTTAGCGTTCTAGCGTTAGCGTTCTCGAAAACTTTACAAGATATGGGAAAATCTATTACAAAATTGTAGAATATCTTATATTTAGTAGAAACTTACCTTGAGCGCAATGTACTAAAAAAAAACGTGTGAAATGAGTATTTGTTTGTCGATTTTTTCAAGAGACATAGCAACTCCTTGACAACAGCAGAAAAAGATAATCTTTTTAGCAATAAACGCCGCACGATGGCGCAGTCGTTAAAGCAGTAGATTTCAAACATCAGATATAAAAGTATCTGATGATAAATAACTGTCACTGTTTTTCTTTATGAACGCTCTTTATTGGTAAGAGGTTGAAATCAATACCTACACTTTTTTTCTTAGCAATATTGTCGCTGAAGGTGTCTTTTCGTACTAAATCAGCGCACTCACAATTTTGTAATTGACTTTTCCCAGTATCTGGGAACAGTTTTCGATAGTAGGGAACCTTAACTCCGTTGTTTTCCTTCACCAGGGTGGCGTGTCGATCTACCATGTAGCGCATAGTCCTATATACCTAGACACCAAGTTTGCAGGGCCAATGTTGTCGCTGTTCTGCTAATGGTAGGGGTAGAAGGACTTAGGGACACCCTGTATACCGCCTATATGTAGGAAAATATTTTCCAAGTATGGAGCATTCTGTACCTATTTAAAAACATTTCAAATATTCTATCATGTCCACTCCAAAATGTTATAAATAATAATTTATAACATTTTGCATGAGACTTTTTAAACCCTATTTTCTATTCTTTGTGCCTATTTAAAACTTATTATGAATTAAGTAACATTAATAATCTTCATTTAATAATGTTCAGTAACATTTAATAATAATCACTTTCATCAGAACTACTATATTACAATAGAAATTATTCTTTCTTAGTAATGCACAGCTAGGACTAAGTCCCAAAGAGTCTTAAAATTTGCAAAGTACTAAAAATTTTCAGTATAAGCTTTCTATTCAAGATTTATACCATGTTTTTGTTCGGAAGATAGGGCGAAAAAGTATATCAGTAAAAAGAAGATAATTTTTATCCTGAATACCAAATAAAGGCAGCTGCTTTCGAAACTTTTTATGCGAACGATAACATAGGAGCTTCTGGTTAGGAATTCATAAAGCCCTTTGCGTAATATTCTGCTTTTTCTTGAATATATAGTGGCGATGTTCTTTAGAGTGGAATTGAAGCGCATGATATATGCAAGAAGCTCCCAGGAACTTCGACCCATGAATACTTCTAGAAAAATTCTTCCGAAGTAGAGGTGTATCGCTGAAAATAAAATACTTCATGAAAAAGCAAATTATTTTTCTTCAGATTTTTTCCTTGTGGCTGATTATTCAAAATTGTTATTTTCATTTTTGTTTCATTAAAAGTATCCTCCAAGCAGAAATAATATTTTTATTAGCATTATTTGATTATTGTGGTGGCACTTCTTTATTAAGTAGGCTGTAATTAGCAAAGAAATGTGAGTGATCTCACTTCTCTATATTGTAAAAAGTGATTGATTTTAAATACATCTTTTTGTAAACTATTTTTTCAAGTTAATATTTTTCTTTGAAGCCATTATGGTTAAAAGAAAATTAAAGATTGTATTCGTCTTTGAAAGTTTTTTAAAGTAGCGTACTAGCCATAGCTCTGACTTAATTATTCCATGAAAAAAATTATATAGATGCTTTAAAATGTATTGGAAACCAAAGCTTAATGCGTTAAAATACTAAACGTTAATTTGCACAAAGGCTTCACAAATATTAATACGATGTGAGTAAGCAAAGAAATTCACAAAGAATCTCTACTTCTGCATTCAAAATTACTGCTGATCACTTTAAAGCTTCGAAATCGTTTCAATGCAGCAGACAACTGAGCCAAGACTTTTCGCCACTCGCCTGACAGCCTTTCGAACGCATGTCGAGAAGATCGTAGAACTGCTGTTCTCTACTAACATTGTTTAGATGTTTAACCCTTCTTTGCATGATGGTGGAAATTTCCATCATAACATTGAATGCCCAAAAATTATATAAAAGAACAAGTTCACTTTAAGTTGATCGTGTCTGGATACCTTTTTAATGTCCATTGCATAAAAAAAAAACATAGCTGTCAAAAATAAGCAAGTGTCACTATCAGTGAAACGAGCTTGAAGTTGTCATTCCGCTGTTTGTTGTAGTTGCAATAAACGTATGATTTCGTTTTTAATTTTGTTTTATTATATTTGAGTTTCCATTGCTAAAAAAGTGATGTGGATGAAAGGTTTGTAACATGTGTTTCTGTTATTTTTAGAGCAATTTCTGAAAAAGTTTGCGTTTAATCTAACTTTGCATGATGATGGAAATTTCCATCATATTGTTTTTTGCTAAATTTATACTATAAATATATACTAAGATTTTTTTAACCATTTTTCCTTTAATTTTGAACATGAATTATATCACCTTGATTTATTTCACCAATAAAGAAAAAATCATGCAAAGAAGGGTTAAGATAATAATGCGAAATAGAAAATTCTTCGCATCGCCTAATTGTTTGCCAATTTTAAAGATTAGGATAAACTTATAACAAATGTCACTAGGCAATAAATGTGTTAACATAAAAATCTCATTTGACTCACTTTTCTTCACGTCGTAACAAAAGCAATTTTCATGAGATCTTTTAATGTTACGAAAACTATACGGAATTTTTTTTAATGCTAAGAAATTATTTTGCTTACTTTTATATATATTTCATAAGTGTATGTATGGAACAAACTTTTCTGGGGTAGTTCTCTCTTTCGAGTAAAAAAAAATTTAATTCTTTAAGGTTTTATTAATCCGTTTCTATGTGCCATAAGACTGCATTGAAATCTAACAGATTCGCTTTGTGTAGTAAAATAAAGGAAATTCTCAAAACTTTTATTACTTGACTGCTCAATAAAGAATAACAACTACCAAAAGTTAAGTCTGCATGAATTCCACACGGAACAAGCGAAACGTGTGTGACTTTAATCAAAATAATTCTCCTTCTCAGAAAACACTCGACGTTTTAACACGTTCTTAAATTTGATGATTAGTCATTTTGGGAACTTCATCATTCATCACACTTAAGACAGTTATTTTTGAACCTAAAAGAAAAAGAAACTCGGGAAAAAATTTTACACTTGATTTCACGTGAATAAATATTAAATGAAAGCAAGAAAATTTCATTTTTTTCTCCTTTCTCGTAAGTAATTACCTTTTCATCCGAGCATTGAAAGGTAAATATGGAGAATTTTATTTCAGCATTTCAGCAAGGCGTGATTCAATTTATGCATCAAATGAGATAATTCAATTTTCAGCATTCACACAGCGGTAAATGATGAAGGCGAAGAAAATTAAATTCCGCGAATGAAACTAACCAAATTCTTTCGTATAAAAATTTGATGTCAAAGAATGTTTTCTCGGTTTACGTCTATTTTATGCCACAAAATGAATTTATTTATTTCCACCTCCTGCGTTAAAAAAATTTCTTACATGAAAGCACAATTAACTTTTTTTTTTAAAAAAGTTACATCAACAGGAAAATTTCTGTAAAAGGATTTTTTACAGTAAAAAATAAGAAGTAAAAGAGCAAAATTTTCCGGCATGCCAATACACAAAAGGGATAGATAGCAATTTTTTTTTAATGAGTAACAGTCTAATTTTCATCTCTATTTCAAAAAGTAAATAAATCTATTACTACAACAAGAACTGGCAATCATGAGATCAGTTTGTTAATAAGCGGGTAAGTTAATGATAAATGCGAAAAATATCTCCTTACTCGAAGTGCTTTAAAATCATTCTAATATTAGCTTACGTAAATGATCGCTCCAAAATAATTACATGTATATCTGAATTCCTTCTGCTATTTATGCTTAATATTCTATGATTATTTACATTTGTAAATCGTTTTACCTTACTTTATGAAATCACTATTGAGCATCTTTCCTGAAATAAGAGAAACTTTAGTGTAAAACAACTTTTACAGAATCATAAATGGCTCATTTGAGGTAGTATTGGCCCAGTAACTGGCAAAGTAAAGTACTCAAAGACTTACTAAAAATTTTATTTTTTAGGCGGGCTTTTTCTACTATTGTCAAAGAATTGTTTAACTTTGCTTTTGAACTTTGAATATTTTATTTTCTCCTTTTGTTTTGTTCGTCCCTTTGTAGCTAGAAAGTTGAATTTGTGTGGGTTTGCTTCTCGCGACCTGTCGTTTGGACCGCACGTCTTCGGTCAGGTCGGGGATAAATATGTATTTTCAGAATTACAGCACCTTCAGGACGTGGTTGGGAAATGAGGATGTTCAACTATCTATTTGCGTGAGAAGTCAATCCGAATACAGAAAGAAAAATGTGATTAAAATGTACAGGGCGTGATTGAGAAATGAGGATGTTTAGTAGAGGTCCTTGTCAACTCGCATACAGAAAGAAAATTGTGATTAAAGTGCACAGGGCGTGATTGGTAAACGAGGATGTTCATAGTAGAGGTGCCTAGTCAACCCGAATGCAGAAAGAAAAATGTGGTTAAAGGGCACAATGCGTGATTTGGAAATGAGAATGTTCATAGTAGAGGTCCTAGTCAACCCGAATACAGAAAGGAAAATGTGGTTAAAGTGCACAGGGCGTGATTGGGAAATGAGGACGTTCAAAGAAGAGGGCCTTATTAATCCGAATGCAGAAAGAAAAATGTGGTTAAAGTGCACAGGGTGGGAAATGAGGATGTTCATAGTAGAGGTCCTAATCAATCCAAATACAGTAAGAAAATTTTTGTAAACAGGCACAGGACGTGATTGGGAAATGAGGATTTCGAAGCAGAGATTCTAGTCAACCCGAATGCAATAATAAGAATGTGGCAAACAGGTGCCTCAAATTAAGAACTCTCAATGTGCCTGGCCTTCATGGAGCGTCAAATTCGCGTACCATGCTCGCTTTACAATGGCTGTTGGATGATCCACTGTAGGACGAATACTATAATGAAGTTTACTTCGTAGTAAAATTTGGATTGATTTTTTGATAGGCCAACCGTGTAACTTAAAGCCGGTAGCAGTTTTTTGGTATTTAGTGAATTGGAATATTTTATAATCTAATACCAAAATTTCAGTTTCCCTTGGGTGATGTTCGTCAATTTCATTCCAAATTCAGAATAAGCTTCTGTTAAAAAGGTTAAACCATGGAATTATGGCCCAAAATTAAGAAGTTATGAATTTCTTTCATATAATTCTAGATCTTTCTGTACACCTAGATAAGAAATTAAATAAAGACATTTTTTTACGTTCATACAGTTTTGAAGTGAAAAGTAGCTAGTGAAGTTGAATTAACCTCTATGGTCTATCATACGAATTGCATTGCTGCTGTTTTCCGCTATTACACGTGTCTTTTCTACTTCTGTGTTCCTATAACTACTTTTCTGTTTTAATCATTTTGAAGAATTTTTCTTGCTCTCTTCGTTTCTAAAATACAAATGTGTTTGATCTGTTTTTAATCGTCTTTTTAGTGCAAAGTCGATTTACTTACAAATCTATGGAATCTCCAACTCGACACTGTGTCTTTTTACCTCCATTCAACGTCTCATTTTCGTTTCAGGATTTTGGGCTCACTTACTGGGAGACTTTCTTTATCTTCAACAATATTTTTTTAATAGCTATGAAATTGTCGATGGCGTTACTTATTAGCATGAAACAGTCCTTTTGTGTTTTCTTTTATTTCGTCTTAAAATATGTACAGAAGATATTTAGAAAATATAGCACTGAATTGAAACCACACATAAGAATTGCATCTAATGTTCCAAGACATTCAAATGAAATGCATCGTAATCCTTTCCAATAAAATATTTAATTTTAAAAATTATATCTTTTTTATTTAAGATCTTTATTTTGTAAAGTATCATGTTTTCTTTCCTAAAATAATTTTTATGTAGATGGGTTTCATGAAAATGGTAATGATGTGTAATTATCATTATCATGTAAAAAGTTTTTTTAAGACCACACAGCATTTTTTTAATAATAATCTTGAAATTTTGTAAATAAGCATGGCAGAATTTTGAAGAATTAGATATTTATTAATATGGCTGCTTATTCTTCTGTCAAACAAAAAATAACAATCGTTAAGTTCAATGCGATATTTCTGTCAGTGGATCCCAATTCTTTAGAATTCTCTTCTACCAAAATTGAAATTCAGATGCCGTCTCGAAAATTTTATGGTCGGAAGCTAAAACATAAAAGCTAATATGTGACTTGAATGAAAAGCTGGCGTCGTAAAAGTTTTATGGATTCTTGTAACTTTTTCAAATATCTTCTCGAAAAAAACTGTATCACAGATAGTATTTTCTGAATGGATGAAATTGCTTTAAATGCATGTCTTAAACGCTTATTTACGAATTAAACAGACTTTTCTGAAAATCAATTTAATTACAAGTAATATAACCATATTTCGTTTAGCAACAATGAATTACATCTGCAGATGATTCAGGATATTATATTGAAATGCTTTCCTATTGTCCTGCGAAAGCCCATTTAGATAAAGCGAAAATCCCGGTGTCCTTCAGAAGGGAAGAGATAGCAATTGCTGAATGAAGGAAATTTCTTTAAACGCTTAGGTCTTAAACGCTTATTCACGAATTAAATAGACTTTCAGAAAAGTCTATTTAAGAAGTTAACACAACCATCTTCCATTCAGCAACAACGAATTGCATCTGTAGGCCATTCAGGATATTATACTGAGATATTTCCCTATTGTCCTGCGAAAGTCCATTTAGCTAAAACGAAACTCCCGGTGTCCTTCAGAAGGGCAGAGATAGCATTTGCTGAATGAAGGCAATTGCTTTAACGCTTAGGTCTTAAACGCTTATTCACGAATTAAATAGACTTTCAGAAAAGACTATGTAAGAAGTTAACACAACCATCTTCCATTCATCAACAATGAATTGCATCTCCATGTCATTCAGGATATAATACTGAGATGCTTCTCTATTGTCCTGCGAAAGTCCGTTTAGATAAAATGAAACGCCCGGTGTCTTGACAAGGAATCATTAGCTTGTCCGCTAGAAATTAATGAAATATGAGAATGGTGGACAGAGACAGCTACGATCTAGAAAGTAATAGTAACGTAATTAATGAAACGACTAACACTTTTTGTTCTTAGTCTCTATTGACCTTTCAAATATTAACAACAGTATTGGGACTGAATTATAGTTATATTTTCAGAATTATATGACCATCAATTTTTAAATATTTAGGATATCTTGAATGATTAAGAAGATTAAGTTTCAAGTTATAAGAATTTTAGTATGACTGATTTGTCTCAGAATAGTTTAAAGAATTGGTTGATTTATAGTCGAATAGAACAAAGTGAAAACTAAAGCAAGATGCAGTAATCTGACTTTGCACTTTGTCAAGAATCACACAAAGCAAAGATTCGAACAGGATTTTGTTCCTATAATATTGGTATTTTTTGGTCTTAAATTTGTAATTTTTGTTTTTTTGATTCCACTTTTTCATTTTTTTCTCATTTTTACTTTAATTTAGTTTAATTTCGCTTGCTAATTTTATTATTTATTTATAGTAGCTTATATAGGTTTATGTATAGTTTATTCATAGAATCCTATATATTATTTCTGTTGTTAAACATCCCATTTTACTCAACTAATACAAAGGTTACAGCGATAAATAAGGAATGGATAGATAGGATTCTTTACCAACTTTTGACATAGCATACACAATTTGCATTAAAACACTTTGTCTAAAATTTATATTAAAAGAAAAATTAAAACATCATAGACATTATGGTGCTTAAAAACAATCAACTAGAAAAAGTAGAATAAACAAAGTTTTAAAAAATTAACCTAAACATTAAGCAGGAACAACAAAATTTAAACCATAAAATGTAAACAATAAACTTTAGACAATGTTTAAGTAGCACGCAATTGCAGCTGCATACAAAAAAACAGAAAACCGATGGAAATCAAAGTCATTCAAAGAAAGAAAAAAATAAGAAAAATACTCTGAGAGAATCGAATTAAACAAACAAGGAATCCATTCTAGTCCACTTTATCAAGGGCTAAGGACTATATTCGAAATGGATTCAAAATATTTGGGAAATTTTTCTGTAAGGAGCTTGCATTACGCCAAATATAGATTCTCTTAGCCCGAAATTTCCCAACAAAAGACAAAGAATATCAGTACTATCTAATAAGCATTATTTTAAAGGAAAAAGGAAAAAACAAACATAAAAACTCTAATAAGATTAATTTAAAAATATTAGCTATATGGCTGAATAACACCATTCATAAAACATTATGGTTAATCTTCCATCTAGCGATCAACGAGCTTAATTATATGGGTGTACATTGCCAAGGCATGCTTTTTCAACGCACTCTGTTCTGTCTGTTTTGAAGCTTAGTTTAGTTATATTTTGTAGGAACACAAGTTATTTTGGTACTTACCTCGCAATTTTGAACCGCGGTCAGAGGATGAGTTCGGCACATGAGCCATCCCCCCTCTAAAAGCTTCCACACGAGAAGGAGGGTGTTTGGCCCCTACGAATGATTTAAACTGCAACAGACCCAATAACCAGAATCGGTTTTCGAACCTAGAGCCCCCTGGCTCCAAGGCCGACACCTTACCACTAGGCCACTGCTGCCGTTTCTTTATTGAAACTAAGTAATATTAATAAAATCTACTGAATTCCTTGAAACAGCTTCCTGTTGTCATTTTAATAAATACCATAGACATCATGGGTACGCAGATTCGTCACGCCTTTTTTGTTTTATTTTGCAAAGCTAACCTACATAAATCAACTATTTATTAGTTAAGGGTTGTTTTTTTTCATTCTGTGCCTGATCTGATTTGATTCCCCTTCATGTCCACCTAAACCGATTATAAAGAAACTGATATATTTTCTGACTGATGATGAGGATCTCATCAAACAACAACCGGACGCAACCAGTTCATCCAACTCCATCCTAGATTTCTCTCCTTCACCAAGACCTCAGACTGATGAACTCCGACCTAGATTTTTCTCCTTCACCAAGACCTCAGACTGATGGACTCCGACTCATATTTCTCTCCTTCACCAAGACCTCAGACTGATGAATTCCTACCCAGATTTCTCTCCTTCACCAAGACCTCAGACTGATGGACCCCGACCCTCTAGAGGTTCAATACCAAGGACCGTAATCAATCCTCCTACGAGTTTTTAAAAGCAATGAACATTTGGTGCCTGTCTTAAAATAGTTTCTGCTTCACGACTTTATCTTTTCACCTACACACAAATAGCTCATTATTCATTGTTTTTATAGTTATCACATGTATTTCGTCCATGTTTAAACACCGTCTGTGATCTTTTGTTGTTGATATTGTTCAATAAAGTTTCTACGTACACCCATCCAAACTGCAAACCGGAGATTTTTATCTCTGGAGTCAGGGTGTGCCATAGTGTAAAGTAAAGTTAAGATACGAGGGCATGAAGTGGTGTTATATATATAAATCAACGTCTGACGTGGCCTTTTCAAGAGTCACAAAATCTAACAATATTTTTTTATCAAATGCTGAAAATGGCAAGTAAAACATTCAAGATAATAATACTGACATCAAATACTGTATACCGCCTCTTGCATTAGCGACCCCATCTTCTGTTATAAAAATGGCTTGTTTTTGCATGTCTGCCCTACCCTTAAAGTCTTTAAACGACCTTTTGGGACGCCCTGTGCGATTTAATTGAGTTATACTAACGACCAGTATCGAAAAAACAGGATGATTATTTTGGGACGGATTTTGTCATTTTGAACCGTGGTAAGTTGACGAGGACGACACCATAGCCAGCAATCCCCTCTCCAGACTCCCACTCCGTACTAGTCGGCGGACGCTTGACCACGATGGATTTCACAAGCACCGGGAAGTTTATTAGTAGGGTATTTGGTAGAATTGGTTCTCGACCTTAGAAACCTTAGCTTACTTATGTTAATTGTCGTTTTAAAGCTTCACTTGGGGTATCTCCGAACGAACCTCTTAAGTTTGAACACTGATCAGAAAACCAGGACAATATCCGAGTTGGCATCAATCTCTCCAAACTTCCACATTGCACCACCGTGAGTACGTTTGAACCTAGACATCAGATTTAGCATGCTCTTGTAGCTGATTTCGTGATTAAATATGATTTCGAAAGTTGAACCCTCCGATCCCAAATCCGAGGCCTTACCTATGGACCTCCTCATATACAATCAAGCGGACACAAGATTTGACATCAACTCAATTGGAAAGAACCATTTAATTTTTCCTTTCTGGAAGTAATAAATATATCTGAGTTCACAATTACAAAAGCCAATTATGAATTCAAAATTACATCATAAGATTAAGTAGGTGAAACTGAAGGAGACATACATAAATTTAGAAATCTGTTTCTACTTTATACATTGAGTTTTAACAACACTGTTTAAATTAAAGAAAAAGTTCTAGTAAGTCTCTAAGACCAGTAATTGGAATGAAACTTTAATTAAATATAAATGAGTTGCGTGTGTTTAATCACTTAGAACAAAAGGATGGAAAATACAAGTACAAAGTCAATTATAGTTTCTAAAAGTTGGGAAACACATTACTTTATTAACTACCAAGTTAATTATATCTTTACAAAAGACGCTGGTTGACATATTCTTTTCTTAACTAGTTCCCATTTGATGAAGTAACTCATGAAATTATGATGAATATACACTTCCATTATTTAAAGACGAAAAGTATTCCCTTTAACTATATATTTACGTTGTATATGGAAATACGTTTACTTTCTCCCAAATGGCATTATAGAATAAATTACTGTCTCTTTTGTCTCTTTTCTTAGATAAGATAAATTTATTATCGCTTACACACTAAAATATATGTGTTAAATATTATAAATATATTTGTTATGATAATCCGAAAGATGATATATAAGCAAGCATCTTGAAAGGAAGTAGGGAATAGTTGATCCAATAAATACTTTAATCCAATTTCTATTTATCCATTTGACTTAAAATGGATATGCAAATTATATCAACTAGATAACGTAATCATAATTTAATCAACATCTACGACCAGGATTGAAGAGTTTACGCACAAAAGCGGCACGTTTTACTAAGTGAGTTATATGGTTTAAAAGAGAACGTTAAAAATTCGCTAAGAGCTTAAATACTTGGGAAAAGGGGAGATCCCGATTCTGGAAGTTAAAGTAGAAATGTGGTTCTCTAAGATTGAAGTAGAAGTAATTCGTTTATAATTAAAAATTAGGTGGCGTTAAAAAGGATTTAATTTTAAAAAAGATTTAGAAGTTAAATCATTACATATTTATATGTTTATAATATTTATTCCATAATGTATTCGTTAAATGCCTTTAACGCAATGTGTAACAATGTGTTTATAACATATGTTGTAAACACATTGTTCTCAAAACTCTGATGTTTATCTCAACAAACATTCTAAAAATATATTCCTGTTTTATTGCAAATAATGTGTCCACGTTTGAATCGATTTCGGTTTTTATACCTACATTTTAGCATCTGCGTTTCTATAAAATGTTTAAAGTAGCTTTTAACTTTTTTCAGTAAGTTGTAGAAAGACCGATTATATAAAACAGCTGACTGACTAAATATTTTTAACATGAAATAAAATAGAATTAACTACTACTTGGATATCTTTTTTGCGATTATTGAATACAGTAAAATTTCAATTAACAGTCACCGTCCGAGCCAAGTCTGCGACAGATAATAGAAATTTCTTAATATATATATAGAGTAATGTGATTTCATTACTGGCTTTGGAAAAAATTGAAAATAAAATCCTTTAATAGTAAATAATACATGCATGTTGTATTTAATTTTACAAAAGGATCAACATAAATTTAAATATAAGAGTATTAATGTACAGAAATGTATTGCAATATTATAAACCTATATTACTTTTTACTTTTAGACGATCACGGATAAGAGGAACTGACGGTTAATCGAAGTTTCAATGTATTTTCATGTAGAGGTTCCTTTGTATTTTTCAAGAATTAAAGAAACACAAACAACTAAATTCGATCAGCTATTATAATAGTTTTTTAAGAAATATTTTTTTCAGACAAACCAAAACTGTTTCTTACGCCAGTTTTAACAAACTGTCCAAAGTTCTTCATAAAACTTTCACAACAATATATTGTAACAAAAATCGTTCTGTGGGTGAACAGTCCAACACGCAGGATAATGGAGAATGAAGGCTTATTCACAAATATGCAGGAAAACACAGAGCACAGGTAACAGGAAACAATAGATCTTGCTCGTATTAGTAAAGTAAACAGACAACAATTCACAGGTAATAACAGTTCAGCACTTTGAGATTTAGCAACACAAATAGTCAGCAAATCACTAATAACGACGATAACAGCAGTTTCAATAGCGCTCAGCTCACCAGCTTTCTAGCTCGCACTGCAGACGAAACTCTAAAGTTGTTCCAGTCGATCAACTCACATTGCTCCCTGATCCAAGACCGGCCCTTATATACTTTCCCCGACAGGCCGTGAAGTCACATGGAGTTTTCTCCTACATTCAAGCGTATTTTCTTTCCTAATAGAGATATCGAGAAAAGGGTCGCATTTTCTGGAATCATCGATTTGTCGCCAAAATGGTCGCCAAGGTCAGGAGTCCAGTCTGGGCTGCTGCCAGTCATCCTATACTTACCCCTGTAAAACTCTCTTCCCAAACATAAGACTAACATTGCTGGGAAGCGACTTTCCATATTCGTAACAATATCGTTCAAAGTAATGATGAATAAGAAACATGGTACATACCATCCAGTGACGATCACCCAGTTGTATATAACTTCCTAGTATAATGAAGTGAATAGAGTATGCATTTTGACTATGGTTCTTCCTTCGCTTTTACCAGTGTGAGAATATTAATATTGGTACAAAAGTCGTCTGGTGGATGTACGTGAATGCAGTCCAATAATCAGGATTAAAAAATAAAGCTCTTTATTTCACGATTATTCTAGGAAAACAAACGTAGCACTAGTAACAAATTTGCACTTGCACAAATTTACAGTGATTATCAATAAATCTCAATTACAGCTCTTTCAATAGAGCTCAATATCTCTCAGTTCACCAGCTTGCTTGCAGATAAAGCTACAACTGACTCCTCTCGTCTTGGGAGCTTGCTTTTTGTACCCTTTCAACAGGAAGTGACGTCATTACATAGGAAGTTATGTAATCTCTAGAAGGCTCATGAAATCACTGGCTCCCAGTAAAGATAAGTCCACAGTTCAGGATTCTTCTAGAAAATTCCTTTGTCGTCAAATTCGCCAAAGTGGTTGCCAAATTTGTCGCCAGGATTATCATGTCAGGGAAACAACTTTACAGTTTTGTAACAATATTTGACACTGATTCAAAGTTTTGGCGTAAAAATCACATACTCAAACGCATTCAACTAGCTTGTTGCGTTTTGAGTTGACACTTTCACATACGGGCGAATAAATAGATAGATATGCAACCAACCCTATGATGCATTAGTTCAAAATTTGAAAAAAATGCCACAATTTTGTTGTTGAAGCCAACGCAAAATAAATATGCTTTCTTTGAATTCGGTGAAAATCCTATCCACTGATACCTTATCCATTGCATTAGGCTTTGTATTGATTGAAAGAAGGGGATGTTAATAGCAGAAATAATACATAGGATTCCTAAAAAAACTTTTTTTGCCCTGATACTTGCCGCTCCTTCTTATCGGAAAGGGAGACTGCTGTAGATATTTGTTCTCGTCTGGCCCACACAGTTTTGGTTATCTCAGTGATCCCCCTGGATTCCGAACTGTCTACGTATGCTTCACTGACGCCTTCTTCTAGACATTCGCCCCAAATCTTATAAGGTTTACACACATGGCTGGTTTCGGTACTCAGACGAGCACCCAGCCATATATTTGCTCTACGCAGTATCTTATTGTCTGGTTTCATATTGGCATCGGCTCCTACAGAAATTTTTTAAGAAGGTGGGTGCTGCTAAGGTTAATCCTTGGGGTTTGATGGGATGTGAATCAAATAATTTTAAATTAGGAATTAGGGGAAAATGGTATTACTGATGCTTCAATTGAATGTGTATTATTTTTAAGAAACCATAGTTTTGGTTTGGTTTTGGTATTATGTGATGCAACTGGATTAATATAAAATTCATTCAAAACCATAAAAATATCAACAGTTTTGAATTACGGTTATTGATTTGAATTCTAAGAAAATAAGTGCTTTCTTCTTATTTTGATAATTACTTTAAAACTGGATTCAATTTACTACTTTCGTTTTTCATATCATTTTTTTCATATAACTCACAGATATAATAATATTTATTTAGATAAAAATAATTATTAAAATTATTTAATTATTTAATATAAAAAAATATAAATCACGAAATATATGTAATTTTAACGGAAGTCTGCTAAGTGTTACGGAGCCCAGAGGACATATTGGCCAATTATCCTCTTGACAGGATGTTCTTTCGTCTAAGTCAGAGGTTCTCAACCTGTGGTACGCGTACCCCTGGGGGTACGCGATGGACCAGTTGGGGGTACGCGAATTCAAAGTTGTTAATGGCGGATATGAGGAAACATAAGGGATAAAAAAAGTTTCAGAATTTTGTTTCTCAAAGTGAATACTTGCCATTTAATAACTAATACTTGAATTGTTGATTATTACGAAGTGTAATTTTTAGTTATCCTTATAAGTTAAAAACGAAATAATTACAGCACTGCTTTCATGCGCTTTGAGGTTGGACTAATAACATTGCAAAAATGGAGTAAATTGAAAAATCAAGAATAAGTCCGTCAAATGTCGAGTCATTTCACTCCTAAGCTAACCTAAGCTCTCAACATTATTGATAAAACTTCTTTGTACAGACGGATGCTTGAAGGGGGGATATGATAGTAGGGGGTACGCAAAAACAAAAAGAATAATCAAGGGGTACGCGAGGGAAAAAAGGTTGGGAACCCCTGGTCTAAGTAATTACTTATGTCTTTCCTTGTAATGTTACGAAATGAAACTTTTGAAGCTCAGATTGTGTTTCACAAAAATGAAATAAATCTAAACAACAGAAATTGAAGACACTCTTTATCAATCAAGAATATCCAAGGCAGAGCTTCTGAGTTGTGGCATTTGTTACAAAAGGAGATATTATATTTCTTCAAGCGCAAGGATAAAGTGTCACAATAAATATCACAACATTTTATTTTCATTAGTCGGTAAGTAAACCAATGCTGACAGTTCATCCGAATACCATCTAAAGAAAATGAACCAAGTTCGGTTTCTATGGTAACAGACAACCACAAAAATGTTCTTCTTCTTTTGCGAAACAAATATCTAATTCCTTCTTTAGCAGATAGATAATGTTCGTTATTTAGCCGATAAGCTTCTGTGTTTTTATGCCGCCAAAAGCACAAACTTTGGGTAATCATATTCAGAAAGCAAAAGCACTGAGTCGATTTAATTTATATCTGGAATACATTTCAAGAATTATCCCAAATATATTAACAGTTCTTTTCAAAATTAATTCTCCAGTTGCAAACTTGAAGGGATATATTTCATATCTACATAAATATTTCTCTTGTAACGCTCGCAGAAAAAGTACTATTTAGCTATAAGTTTTGGCAACATATATAGCAATTGACGGAGCACGTGATTTCATATTCCAAAAGTAAACAAATGAGTGCTATTTTGTTTGATCCTTCTTTTCGATGAGCTAAACATGAATCTCAACCGTGCAGTTAAAGTATTATTGAAAGAATGAAAGAAGACAAACTCAACGTGCAATTTAGCAAATTGAAGAAACTTTTGAAAGGCGTTCAGAAAGAAGGAAAAAAATTGTTTTAACATGCTCAGAACGTTTGGCCAAACTTAAAAATACGGTGCTGTCGCCAAAATAGAATTTCTTTTGGTGATTATTTTCCAAATGTGGTAATCCTGAAACTTTTTTCCTTTACATTTGGCGCTCTTTTTAACGGTTGGAGCGATAAAGGAGAGCGTGGTGATGAGACTGCGAAGTCTTACCATTGGAAAGGCGAAGTCTTACCACTTTCTTCATTAGTTTGATTTGAGCATTGAATTTGTCTTCTAAATGCTTACAAAATCAAGAAAAAGACCTTTTCAAGGCCAGCAAATTTATTCTGTGCTGATATAAGTTAATGCAAATCTCTTAAACACAACCATAAATGTGTTTTTGCTATGATGCGAAGCGTCCTCTTTATAGCGAGCGAAGCGAGCAGAGGGTAAAGCCCCCTAGTCTAATGTAAATAATAAAGAGATGAATTTAAAGAATAATGCATCATACTTGAAAAATAGATAAAAAATATCTGAGCTAAGCCCAGTTTGCTGTTCTTTGAATGCTAAAGAGAGAAGCCTTGTTCATTTGAGTCAATTCATGTGACTTCACAGTCATGAAACAAATGGAACTACACAACTCTTCTAACATCAAATTGAAGTTGTCTTACGTCGCATATGACATACTATTATTTTCTTTCCATAAGATACGTGCTATTCCATTGATTCAAAAATTAAATTTGCCTGGAACAATTGACCTGTACCACATGAGGATGAGCTGACTATATTGCTCGCAGGGGCAAAATTTACTTCATTTTCTAGTAACACAATAATATTGAACAATATTGCTTAAATTTTGCAGTATTTTTCAGTGTGTTTACAAAAGAATTCACCAACTTTGAAGTGTTATACTTCCTCAACGAAACAAGTTCGCGCACTATTCTACGAATAGTAGTAAATGAGTAGTTCGTAAGTTTCTTTATTGGCATTATGGCCCCACGATCGACTGTCATCCTAACTCCTCGACTGTCATAACAATAAAAGGCATTCTGTATTATTGAATTTGATAAAAATGAGTAGGTTATACGACTGTTCGAAGAATATTTCTTATCAAATTCGCATTCTTTTGTAAATCACCTATACAGCATCGTTAGGATACTAGTGCATCATTATTCTGTTACTTGTGTTATTCGAAAAATGTAAATTATATACTTTCTAAAATGTAACATGCTTAAAAATGGAATCCTTCAAGCAGTATTAGGGGATAGAGTTCTTGAGGTACCCTCTTTCCCGGAAAAATTATTTCGATACTGAAAACTGTTTCAAAATTTGTGACTATATGCTTGATTGTGATTCTAATTAGAATCTGGAATCAAAATTTAGCAGAGAAAATATATAATTTGTTTAAATTATTTCCAAAGTACCGTCTTGAATTTGTAACTGAATATTCTTCTGCCAATCAAAAAGTAATTTAAAATCATATTATTATTTTTTAACAGAAGAAAACAATTTTTTTTCCTTTTTGGTATCAATTTTCTTTTCCTTTTTGGCATCAATTTCCTTTTCCTTTTGGCTTCGTTCGGAACATTTTAAGTAACTGATGTTGGAGTCTACTTTATTGAGTTGTAAATTCAATTCCTGAGAGTTTTAAGGAAACCTTGAACACATTTTTCTGTTCCGAAAACAAGATACATTGCGCTCTAAAATAGCTGACTCAAAACATACTAAAAATAAACTTTGGAAAGAATCTTCAAATATTATATTTTATACCACTAGAAAGTTTTTCCTTTTATATCTCGCAATGCACTTTTTAAATTGAAAATAGAGTGACAAACTGAATTATGTTTCCATTTAAAGTATAAAACCCATTTCCCTGCACCCTATATATTTCTCCGGACTTGCTTTCCAAGAAATATATCGTGAACTCTCGGCCTCTCTAGTAAATGTACTCCGGTTGAGAATAAGACAGGAATGGCCTAAAATGGATTTATAACTCTCTTAGTGTATTACTGGAGTGTAGTTTAAAGTGGTTTCTTGAGAATGCTTTGAAATATTGCGAGTTCAAGTGGTAGTTCCCACAGGATGAATAGTATTCCTCTCACCTAGAATTTGATGAATTATGTGACCTGAAATTTTAAAACAAAAACCATTTGCGTGGGTATTCACTTACAATATAACAAGAGTAGTTTGAGTGAATATACTTCTTAAAGAATATGCGTATGATTATATGGCGAAACTCACAGCAAATCTATTTATATACAGGGTGTCCACTCTTATCGTGGTCCAATAGCTAATTTCTAAACCGTTAGATATCGAGCTATAGTTCCAATTGGAAAAAAACTTTAAATGAAGGGAAGAATTATAATATTTTTGTTTTGAGCCATGAAATATATCTCTGAAAAAATAGGAATTCTAACTTTTTATACGGTCCCCCGGTCTTATCAGTCATATTTAGTAAAATATTCTTGACATTCTAACATTTTAAACAAAAACAAGTCCCACTAAAACTGAGCGAGTTATGGAGCTTCGAATTTCATGATTTTTAACCAATCAGCGGCCTCGTTCAGCAAGGGCTGTGCATTGATTGGTAGAGCGTCTTCAAGACGGCTATTGAAATGGTGTAAAGTGGTCTAAATCAGGGATATTCAAAGCTCCATAACTCGGTCAGTTTTAGTTGCTAAACAGTGGGACTTTTTTTGTTTAAAATATTATAATGTCAAAAATATTTTACTAAATATGACTGATAGGACCGGAGAGCCGTATAAAAAGATAGAATTCGTATTTTTTTCAGACATATATTTAGTGACCCAAAACACATATATTATAATTCATCCCTTCATTTAAAACATTTTTCCAGCTGGAACTAAATGTCTATCTCTAACGGTTTAGAAATTAGCTATTGGACCACGATAAGTGTGGACACCCTGTATACAAGGTGTCCCAAAATTTCATACAAATTTCGAATAACTATTACAAATATGAAGTCTTCGTGGCAAAGTCTCGTCTTTGTGTTTTCGCGTAAGATGAGCCATATATTTATGCTCGGCGCAATTTAAATATTTCGAGTGCCAAATGTCTTTCCGCTTGTGTTGCGTGGACCTTTGAAGACGGAGCTGCTAGACTCAAGTATTATAGTCTTCGTCATATGACCACGATTCAGAATGACGAGGTCAGTACGAAAAAACTTTCGAATTAAAACGACAGCCTTGCTAGCTTAAATTAAAATATGGTAATTCAAAGTTCCCTAAACAGTTGCCGGTAGTTCCCGATATGTTGGCTGTAATTTTCCAGCTAGTGCTGATAGTACCTACCGATAACTTCGTTGAGCATATCAGTTGGGACTTAGTACAATAGAGTACAACCTCAATAGTACACGTAGTACAACCTCAACTTTACGCTCTGTTTCAGGTGCTCCTGCAGAAGAAAATCCATCGGAGCGATATCCGGAAAGGACTGAGAGATTCGGGAGGAACTTGATTGTATCTTTTCGCTCTAACCATCTATGCATCAGAATTCCATGGGGCTTCACTATGTCAATTTTGAGAGTTTATCAGGTTCGAGATCAGATCCACCGAAGAATACCCGTGTATGTTAGCTCGTGCTCGTTAGATCTGTCATCATGAGTCAAACGTCCTGACTGTGGTATGGCGTGGAAATTTAGAATGGGGTGTCGATTCAAATGTCTTCCTTGTCAACTGAAAGCGCTTCAAAATTCAGAAATACGTCCCCAAATAATCATTGTGAACCTTCAAAATGTGACATTAATGAAATAAATCAATGAATCAAACAAATTAATCAATGAAACAAGCAAATCAATCAGTCGACCAGAACTTCATCAATATAGGCCCTCCTGTCGCGATGATAATGACATTATTAATTAATTTGGATTTTAATACTTTTATGTTGTCGTTAATTGTCAATGAAACATCATTTTTCAATGTGTATATGTTACAATTAAAGCGTAGAGTCGTTATTTCATAGAATAACTTGGTATTTCATGAATTACCCAGTTGAATACCTAGTTATTCTATGAAATAACTGAATTATAAGCTTTCACGGTAACATCTATATAATTTAGGATTCCTTGTAGCCAAATATTTACACTAATTTCACTGATATTTCCATCTATAGACCAATCATTTTGATCAAGAATCAATCAATCTTCCATTGTCACATACTTGTTTCGAAATGGCGGTTAATTTCAATTTCTAGTAGAGTCAGCATTTGGTCATATGATACATGACGAATTATTGGTACCGATTTAATCATGAGATTATTTGTGTATCTTACAAAAGGAAAGGAAAGTGACGTCACAGCGTAGACTAAGACAACATACAGTTAAATGTTAGACGACACGCCCAGTTACGTTTGTTATGGGACCGTGACATCATGTGAATTTACTTCATTACGTCACACAGATTCGTTGGACTACCTGGAAGTAGATTCTGGACATATTGTATCTCGAAGTGAAATCATTGACTATATATACACATCTATGTAATAGATGTGTATAATAATAATATGATTACAATGAATTGTAATAGCAATAAATTTAAATGTTTAACTTCTAGTTAATATTGTTGTATCTCTTCCAAGAGAATTTTCTTTCTTCTTCAAAAGTCTTCTTTCAATATCATGCATTTTGATATTTGGCACTCCTTATTTAAAAGATATTGGAGTCAATTCATGCTTACAGGAAACATATCAAATGCGTCACACAAATTTAATTTTTGAAACCGTTGAGTATTTTGAAGGAGTAAAAACATAAGAAAGGCGCATCTCGGGTTTGCGCCGTAGATTTTTCTTGAGAACGTCGGGATAAAATCATAAAAGAAGTGTTTCGTATTAATATGTAATTTAATTATCAATCTCTTTAATACAATATTTACACAGAGTAGTATAATGGTTACAGAATAGATGAATCATGAGTTTATCGCATGTAGAAAGGGTCTGTGGTAGCTTGTAATTTATCTATTCTGTAACCATTATATTATTTAATATTGTATTGCATCTGTATTATTTAATATTGTATTAAAGAGATTGATAATTAAATTATATATTAATTCGAAATACTTGTTTTATGATTTTATCCCGACGTTTTCAAGAAAACTCTACGGCGCGGACTCGAACTGCGCCTTTCTTATGTTTTATTTAGAGTAGCTTTTGATGCGCCATTTGTTGACAGTTCTGCCCAGTGCTTTGAATGTCAAAGTATATAGAACTATATTTCGCGTATGCGCAGAAAAACATTTTTACTACAAATGCTCATATTTTTTCATTGAATTCAAATTTTAATACAGTATTTCTTTTACGTATTGTCAGTTATTCCGTAAGTTTGTACGATTCGAAAGAAAACTCTGCATGCTGTAATAAAAAGCATGCGGAGTTTGAAATTTTCAATTTAATACCGATTTTTAATTATATTCTGATAAATATTTTTATTGTCTCACTTTGGGCCCTAGTAATACTCCTCAAGTTCTTTAAATTGACACCAGAATCAACCTCCTAGCTAACGCTTTTCCACGCTACACTTATTTATAACCTTACATAAAGCTAATTCATAACAATCACGCGCCTGCGCCTACACTGGTACGATGACATCATAGGCACAACCAATACTATGCGATAAACTCTTACAGATCTAGCCATTGTGGGGTCAACCATTCTTTTCGCATTATTAGTCTTGTAGTTATTAACGATTCAAATCTGACGGTATTTTGTCACACAAGAAAGTTCGATCGTCTATCACTGTAACGAGCGGAAAGACGTCCTCACGTCAAAAAACAGACGTGATATCAAAGCATGATGTAAGATGACATACATATAAATGTCAAATAGCATGCGTAGTTAGATTTGTCATATGACTGTGAGATCACGTGAATTGACTGTGTTTTTGGTATCCTAATGAAAAAAGAAATTATGCATCTGATTAAATTTAGAAGTAAAATTAATTACAATCAAAGGAAGATAAGAAAGAATATTTTTAAAAAAAGAATTTGAATCAAATTCAGATGAAGATTTGCAGCTACTAAAGATGAAGCGTTACTAATAAAATAGATACATTGTATAAAAGATTTTATTAATATATATTCAAGTATAAATAGGTATAATACATTTCTCAAACAAATTCTCGGTTCCTCTGGGTTTACCTATGCAAAAATGTTACTAAATTTATTTTATAAACTCGAATGTCGTACCTTGTTAAAGAAGAAAATCTATCTCTCTATCATAAATTAAATAAATAAAAATTCAAACTACTGGCGGTGCAGATTTCTCCTGGCGAAAAGATCTCATTTTTTCAGAATCGGCAGGCAAATTAAATACGTACATTGTCTATATTTACATCAAGATATCTTTGCTGTTGCGAAGTTTTTCAATTAATTAGCTTGATAATTATTCCCGATGGCATATAATTTTTGTTCATGTTGACTACAAGTATTTTCTAGAATGAACTGTACTAATGAAAGAGATACATTATAGTTCGAAACTAAACTATTACTACTACTACTATTTCTAATTACAATTCACTATTAATTACAAAAATTAGAGTTACACTAAGGCCTAATTGATGAAAACAACCACGAGAATCTTTCTTCCTCAATCTCTACATATTTTTCCGCATAAGGATTTATAACATGTGTTCAAAAAATGATTATGTCTCCAAATTATGCAATCAAACTTTCTTAAATGTCGTCTATAAAAATGCCTAAAAGGCTTTCAAAACTTCTTGTTCAATGGAGGTCTCAAGTTCTGAAGAAGTGCAGTTACGAAGGCACTGGAGGAGGGAGCAAAAGGAGGCTTGTAATCCATGTTTATATCTTTATACGAGGGACGTTACGAAAGTAGGTATCGCCATGCTTTTTCACAAGTAAGCTTTCTTACAATCCGAAACATACAATATCATAACAAAATGCAAACTTTTGGCTATTTTTTCCACATATTCGCCACCGAAATTGCTACATTTGTCGTACCGGGAAATCAAATTCAAGAAACCATCCTGGTAAAAATCGGTGAACAGCGAGGGAAGGAAGTTCTTCACAGCCGGCCGCACCTCTTCATTGCTATGGAAGTGACGTCCCGATACTGCTTTAACACTTTAACACAACACCACACCGCCGTGTCTAGAGCTCATGTGGCTCCTATGCGGGCTCCTATGCGGTAGATGTAGGTGGATTTTATTGAGTTGCAAATCAAAAAAAATGACAGCAAGAGAAGAATGACAATGAAGAATTTACAAAGTTGGTGTTAACACACAGAATTGACAACAAAATAAAGAAATATATACAATATCTTGTATAACACGTAGTGAATGAAAGAAAAATAATGAATGTAGATGATGCTCGCTGGGTACCGATTTTTACTAGGATGGTTTCTTGAAATTGATTTCACGGTACGACAAATGTATCAATGTCGGTGGCGAATATGTGTAAAAAGCCAAAAGTTTGTATTTTGTTTTGCCATTGTAAGTTTCGGGTTGTAATAAAGCTTCCTTATAAAAAGCATGACGAAACCTACTTTCGGAACGTCCCTCGTATAAAGATATAAACGTGGATTACAAGCCTCCTTTTGCCTCTCCTCCAGTGCTTTCGTCGCTGCACTTCTTCAGAACTTGAGAATCGTTACCCCTTAAGCAAATTCTTCATCTGAGGAAACAGACACATTCGGCGACATTGGAGGAATAAGCTGGTTATGGACATGCCGGATACCGATGTTTGGACATCTAATTTGACATTTGGAAGGGCCTGTGAGCCGTCGCGTTATCATCATGGAGTAGCCGCATCTTGACCATTCCCGCGACGGGAAGTTTTAAATGCCTAAAATCACGAGCTGCGTGACATGAGCATTACTTTTTTGAACTGGATGAAACCTGTTCTGACTAGTCGCCCACATGATACTAATTCCTTGCTCTGCGGAAATAGCTTAATTATTTGGAAAATATTTATAAAGTTCGCGAACTTTTTGAATATAACTGAACTACTCGAAGAAGATGAGAAGTTTTGCGCCATCTTAATATTTAAAAATTATTCTTATAAAAATGCTAATTTTCCCCTAATTTGCAATAGTTCTGTGTATACGTTTTATAAGATCTTTTCATTAATTATTTTTCTTTTTGAAGTTCAAGATTAAAAGGAACAAATCGATAATGCGCTTAGGTAAAGTGCTTGTTTCAGTTGAAAGAGTTGGTTGAAACCAATTCGCAGTTTTAGCGTGAACAAAAAGTGCTAAATTTCATCTATGCTGCTCGCTGAATTTCTTAACTATCATGTTTGTTCATATATTGACATATACACACAATTCCAATTTTGGGGGTTACAGAGCAAGTCGAAATTCATCAAAGTCGAATTTTTATATGATTACAAGTTTCTCTGTATGCTGTTTGTACATGAGAAATAAAAGTTCGAGTTGTATCAAGTACCAACAATATTAGAAAAATTAAATTGATATCTCAAATATTATCAAAATAAATTACTGTGAATCGTAGATATTTTTCCCCGATTCATTATCACTGCCTTAACTAGCTAAGAATACTTAATGAAGAAAAATGTTTTAAGTTTTCAAAAAACTTAAAAAAGAAATTCTTTGCAGAGCAGTTAAAAAATAAACACGATCTTTCTTCATTTAAGGCAATTTTATGGCCCATCAAAACAAAAAGCATATTAATTCAAATGTTGTAAAAATTTAGAATTAATCGTAAGTAATATTATTCCTGTGATTTACTTATTATTCTTGTGATAAGTTGGTTTAGCCTCTATTTCAAATCTTATGAATTACATTAAAATTTATTTTCATCATATCTTTGTGTTCATAATCACATTACTTTTTTTCTGTTTGTAATGAATTTTATTTTTGGATTGCACATTTTCATAGCTAATGTGTTTCCTTTGGGATGAATAAAAGTGCTTTTGTTATCTGTAATGGATATCTTAAATTTCATTCTTAATTAACCTTTATTGCTTGTGTTGCAATTTATTTTCATATAACATGCGTGCTTCATATGATGTAATTATAAAAACAGTACGGGATAGTCATAAATTATTGGACCCATTTTAAAAATTAATGAAAAAATAAAGTTGCAACTGCGGATTTTTTTTGAATGAAAGCGCAAATAAAAAAGTATTTTTTCATATAGGAGGCGTACCATTATAGCGTTCTAAATTTGCTACAGCGAGATATTTCCGTACGCAATGGCTACCGATCACAGAAGCCGACAACTTTTCCTTTTTTAGTTTTTCTTGAGCATCTCAAACACTTTTAAGTTTTCGAATTGAAACTGATTCAACAAATTAAAGAACGTAAAATTCCCTACAAATATATGCTTCTATTTTTCTTCTAGCTTTAATAGTTTCGCAGATAATGGCTCTCAAAAATGGGAGATGTCCCATAATTTACGACACCACCTAGACCACCATAACGGCGTGTTACATATCTGAAAAGAAACTTTCTAAAATGCCCTCTCGTTTAAAAAAATACGGTTGTTGTAACATTATTAGATTTTCTTATTAACTTTTGAAATGGGTCCAATAATTTATGAACACCCTGTATATTAATGAC
>BGPR01001878.1:6625-51322 GCA_013235015.1 Araneus ventricosus | reverse complement strand
CATTTTGCTTCCTTTCATTTTGTCGTTGCTATGGGTGATAGTGTGACCCGTTCTTAGCAATTGTCCAGCAGTGTACGAGAATATATACATACGGTGTATACTAGAAAGTCGAGGGAAAAAAATCTCAGTTTTTGCACAGAGAAAAAAATTGTGCAAGCTTCCTTCCTGCTAAAATCATATATGTAGTAACTTTCTTCGATGCAATAAAATGGTGTAATAGAAAGAAAAACAAGACAATAGAATTCTACGGATAATTATTCTTTTCCCATTACTATTTCTGATGTGTTAATATTCCTATATAAGAATTGCTTATCTACTTTAGTCATGTAACCGCTTTCTTTGGTGCAATAAAATGGCGCAACAGTAAGGAAAACCAGACAACGGAATTCTACAGGTATATATTCCTTTTCCATTAATGTTCCATATCAATGTGAGTAAAAAGAACAACAGGCAGTTCCATCTATGCTCTGTCCACGATAAAACTGCGTAAACTTTTTGCTGGAACCATTGATTTCACGTGCCTTACTAACGTCTTTTTATCTTCCATAATTTATTAGGATTGGCTTAGAAAAATATCAGGGTGGCTAATCTCGTCGTCTACGATTAAAATGCCTACTAGCGCTCCAAAGAAAGAGTTCGAATAAACTTGCCCCTTTCCTGAAAATACCCAAGAAACGGAAAAGGGAGACTGTCTTTCTCCAAAGTAGTCACGGAAAAAGAGAGGACGCAGCAGTAGTTAATGATCATAAATGGTCTAGAGAATCCCTTCGTGATGATCGTTATCAATCTGGTTTATTTCGAGGCACCGAGATAAGGCAGGATCACGGATTTCTTGAACGGTGACATTCTTTTTTCGGGGAGACGATGCGAGGGGGTGTTAGGAACAGACAGTTACGTGCCCTTTCGAAGAGAAAAATGCTACCAGCACTCGATTCGTCAAAGAGAAGGTGGCAGAAGGGCTCAGCTTTCTGATTTGGTTTATCAGAACTTGAGCTAATGTTTCGCATTTCCTTAGATGGACTATTCCAGCTAAGCTTAGATGAGCTATTCTAGGCAAATATCATTATTAGTATGAGTGATTTTGCTGCCATCTGTTTTGTTAAGTATCTTAAGCTTGTTCCTAGGTTTATATAGATCATTTTAAGATTATAAATAAAATATATATTTGATCATTGTTAATACCTATGTTATGAAACAGAAAATGAGTCCATCTGTCTGTCTGTTGTTCATCCAAGTCGCTTAAAATGAATCAAAATGGCTGTAGGTACGGGAGTATATAGTGGTGTCATGTCTGTCTGTCACAGAAACTCCTCCGAAACAATTAACAGTAAGTACATGATATTTGTCATTCTAAGGTCCATTTCTATTTCATCTTAGCTATATTTTCAACTTTTTTAAATAATTATTTTTATACATAATCAATGAAGTAAAGGAAAGTATTTTGATACATTCTTAAATAGAAATCATTATTTAATTTAGCTTAAAATAGAGACGCAAATAATTATGTTTCTTCCTATGTATTTCCTTATAGCTGTGCAGTAGAAGCTATGATAAAATGTAATAAAGGAAATTTTTTTAATGTGAATATATTCCAAATCAAACTAGGTAATAAAGCTAGATTTTTAATTAATCGCATCATCACAGTTTTTGATTTTGATATCCTATGTTGGAAAAGTTGTCTAAATGTGTCAAATCATACACATTTAGACAACTTTGTCTAAATGTGTATGATTTGTGCTATCTAAAAATGTGGTACAAATACCTAAAATCATACTAATATCTTATTCATTTATACCAGATGACCGTCATTGTTCTGACAGAAGAAAATTGAAATTAATAGCTTTGGAAGCTTAGTGATGATGAAATTATACAAAAGTTTATTCCAAATATATTCATGTTCATATTTACTCTGGCGTAATTTATTTGTGCAAGCAAGTATCACAGAACTGCCTTTCAATTGACTCATGTCGCTCAGTAACTGAAGAAATCGAACCAACGGACCTTGAGTCCATAATCGGACATAACAGGTGGAAACTTGAGTAATGGGCTTATTGGAAATCATTCAAAAGTAATTCAAATTATGAGTAGTCCTCGATTATCTTTAAAACTGTAAATTAATCTAAATATCCTTCTATATATCTATCAATAAAATATGGTAAAGGGTAATGGATTGTTTCGAGGGAGAAACCTGGTTAAGACCTAGGAAAAGAAAAATACCATCAAAGAAAATCTTTCCTGTGGAATTTAGAAACTCAGTAACATAAAACCTTCATTCTGTAATTTTCTAATATATCGTTTATACAGGTCTAAATCTGATTTTAATTTAAAGACATGAATGGTTAACAAATGAATACGCTGTATCGAACGTGAATGTATTTTATGGTTTGTTTCTCCAATTTAATTTTGTGTTAGCAGTTATGAAAAACTCTTTATTTTGAAATCCTTCGTGGTAATTTCGTTACAAGTTAAACATTAAGGGTAGCATAAATTATACGTTTCATGAAATGCTTGTTGAAAAATCTAGTTGTATTATTGTATTGCCTTCGAAAAAGATTTACTGTTCTGATAAGAAATACTGATGTCAAGTTATAAAGCGAAATATAACCATTTATATCACTACAAAATTGTACAAACTTCTGCGATACTTCCCATAACTGCTTCTCGTTAGTTTTACCTCCATTGATACGAAGTCAATCAATCGTTTAAATGCAAGTCACAGCAGAGGAGCGCTCGTAAATATCGAATAAAACAGGAACTAACTTTTGCAACAGCATGTCGACCTCTCCAGGAAGCTATTTCGATAACCTCGACTACATTGTGAATTCACTGCCATAAAAAACACCAAAACGACATCAAGTAACATTAGAATGAGAAAGGAAGGCAAGGAGTAAATGGGACTTCTGCAATTCACATGATGCCACCTAAAGCAGTCAAAACTTGTATTCCTCGAATTCGAAATCGACATCGTAAAGCAAACAATTTCTCAGCTTCAACTAAGAAATAGTGGCTCATTTCTCTTAGTTTGGCAAGCAATCGTTCGGAATACTTATATAACATAGAACTTATTGTTCGAATAAAAAGAATAACTTCTTCAATATTTTGAACACTTTCAAAATCAGAACTAAATTGAATATTAATCATGATCTTTCGTGCAGATTATTGCATGCTTTTATTTCACTTGATTTGTTTCATGTTTGTAAATATCGAATTGTGCAATCGTATCTTCAGTCTCTTCCTGTTTTTCTAAAGTTTTGCAATTCTGACCACTCGTGTGTTCGCGATTACGATACAAAACTGATTTTCAGCATTCAATAATAATTAAATTAGTTAATAGATTTCAATTTAATTTTGATATCTGTCTTAAACTTTTCAATGGCCACCTCGAGGAAGATACCTATTAACGGACAACTCATGAAAGCTGTGGATATTCTTTGGAAAAATGAAAATTAAAGCTTCATAATTCTGTCAGTTTTAGTGGCAGAAGAGTATTTTTTTAAAGTTTAAAATGTTAGTCTGCCAAGAATATTTTACTAAATATGACTGATAGAATTGGGGGACTGCATAGAAATTTAGACTTCATATTTTAGCACCATATTTATTGACGCTAACAACATAAAATATAATTTATCTTACATCATTTAAAGCATTTTTTTACATTTGGATGCATATGTATGTCTCCAGTGGCTTAGAAATTAGCTATTGGGCCACGATAAGAATGGGCACCCTATATGGCCTAATGCTTTGACGGGCTTTTAAAAGGTGACATTTTCTATTGGGCCACGATAAGAGTGGTCACCCTATATGACCTAATGCTTTGATGGGCTTTTAAAAAGTGACATTTTCTTGGAATTAACGTTACTTATAGACAACTAAAAGATTTGTGCCCGTCTAAGACGGGCTTTTAGCCCGCCAACCATGTCTCAGAACAGATCACAGATCAACTCACAAAAGATGTAATACAAAATCACATGCACACTGCCAAATTTTAGCAATAACGTCCGTCCGATACTTTGAAGATCCCATAATTTAGTAAAGATACCTGTATTGATAACACTTCCCAATATTCAGAAAAAAAGGCTTACACAAAATAAACAAACAATAAAATGCTCCGATACTTCATAATTCAATAAGAAGATCTCTGAGAAGTGGAAAAATAAATTAATTCTAGTATAACTCCTATTTGATATTAAATCATCTAAAAAGCAGAATATCTTCTGCACGTAGCCAAATTCTACATAAAAAAAACCTGTCTGATTTGTTTTGTGATTTGCGCGTCCGATTAATGGCGCAGTGCAAAAGGGTGTGTTTATTTTTAACTCCGCCTCCCGTCACGGACATCTGTGGGTGATTCTAATATAGATTATAACTATATTTCTCCCATCTGAAAAACATAATGTGTGTTCATATCAACCTGAAGTAGCTTGCTTTCGCAATGCCTATTAATGGGAATATTTCTGATCTTTTTTATTATGGTAACCATGTGACGCTGCTCGTATTCAAAAAATTAGTGTCGTTTGGCATTTGATTTCCTATATTTTGACTCATCCATAAAACAAACACTAAATTTAAGATGTTTATAAGCATGTATAAAAGATAACTCAGCTAGCAGTTAATTTGAGGAATTGGATGTAAACATTACTATTCTTCATCCCTATGAAATCCGATCATTAATACGATACATACGAACTTAATTCATTTTATGGATTTTATGTTCATTCATAATTTTGGCTATTTAAGCGTACTAGTTGCTTTAAGTTCGCAATTTGAGATATGTTTCACAATTATGAAACCTCATTTATAAACAGAATTAACCCATTAAACAGCTTGAACGAAGGTTTATGCTTCTGGTAAGTAAGACATAATCATAAAAATCTTCACATTTCAAAGCAGATAGCATTTCGTAAAATAAAATGACCCAATCACATTGCACATCTCAGATCCGATGATAATTGAGAGGTTTATGATAATGTTTATCCAACCCATTTACAGAACCCTGAAACAATCCGTAAAGTATTTCACTCACTTAGCTCGGGGTAACAAAAACCCATCAATCCTGTGCCGAACTTGAGGAAAGAGATAATTTCAGAAATTTGAGACACTTTTAAACAATTAGCAGAGCATAATTATTCGGTTCGTCGAAGCCATTCTCTTAAT
Source organism: Araneus ventricosus (assembly GCA_013235015.1). Taxonomy (NCBI): domain Eukaryota; kingdom Metazoa; phylum Arthropoda; class Arachnida; order Araneae; family Araneidae; genus Araneus; species Araneus ventricosus. Next base: position 46,168 of record BGPR01001878.1, on the reverse strand, counting down.
AATGATCCTTTCTGTCATTAGCAAGTATTTGGAGTAGAATTATGCGGCTGTTTAATTCGGAGCAGTTGGCTGGAATTAACGAGATCGCTAATAACACGGCAGAAGCATTTCTGTTTACATACTCTTAAGTAAATAAGTGTTGCGTTTCAATGAATAGTTTTGTACCTGCGTCCCGATTTTGCATTTGCTGTTTGAATTCGTTCCACTTCGTTTTAGATACAAATTAACGACGTTATAAACTTTAAACTACAGTAATTTACAGAGATGTTGTTAATTATTTGAACTGTTTGGTCAGTGGCTGCTCGTCAGCTCGGAAACAATCAATGCTGCAAAAGTTGTATAGACCTAAGTTGTAGTTAATTTTGTGCTGATTATTTTGGTATATAATCGTGATATGCTGAAAATTGATAGTTTTTGAGTTATAAGCAAAAAAATTGTGGGGGGATTTAATTTTTTTATGTTTTTTGGCTATAACTAAAATTCCAACAAAAATTATTGATGACAAACCTCAGATTCGTAATCAGCATCCGAAAAAACATAAAGAAGCAAAAAATTACAACTCTTCAAAATAGGATTTAAAAAAAGTGCTTAACTACTGAGAAAAAGCAAAAAAAAAAACGCCAAATGAGAAAGTCACGCCAATCGTGAGCTGGGAAAAATGCAGCTCAAATGAATGCAATTTTAAGCAGAGAAAGGGTTGCTTCGCGTTGATCATTGCGTTAATTTCGGATCGTGAGAGGGGTGAAACTTTGATCATCTCTGGTTTGTCTCTCTTAATTCTTGGTTGATTTTCAGTCTTCCTTTTACATTTTTTATACCTTTTTTGCCATTTTTGATGATCACTGAATTCTCGAAGTGGAAAAGTAAGCCAATTAGAATAAAAACAAAAATACAATCTTTTAAAATAATTTCGGGGGGACTGCATCTCTTATGGACGAACCGCCACTGTGTTTGGCATTAAGTAATTAGTATTGCAGATAAAAACCCGTTCTGCTGCTTTAAAACGAACACAGAAGATTATCAATACATTGATTGCCCTTAGACGAGAAAATCTACTCTATACCCAATTCTTTAATTGTGATTGTTCTGTATTTTTAATTACTTTTGAACTATAACCACATTCAAGATACGCTTTTGCACCTTTAATACAATATAATCACATTTAAAATAATACAATCACAATTAGTTGAACCCTTTAACCCTATGAGCCCTATCCCGCCTCAAACCGCCTCATTCGACACAGGCCGGACTCAGGCGGTTTTGAACGCCTGTGTGAATTTTACGGGAGAAAATTAGTTCCTTTCATTGTTGACAATTGATCGCGCAACCGAGGGTGTCATCCTTCTGGAATTTCTGTCGAGAAATATTTCATTCTGATTTCATGAATGAAAATTTACTCCAGTTTTTGAGGCACTTGAATTCTCACTCTAGCCGGGTTCAAAGAGTTAAAACGTTATTTTTTCTAATAGTAAAATGGCTTTGGGATTGAGATTCATTTAAGAAAAGGAATTCACTTAGTTTATTCGATGAACATTAATTTTTTTAATAAAAGTATGTTAATTAATAATTAATTATACATCTCTTCTTTATGGTTGAGAAAAGAAAATGGAGCATCTCGATTTTTGTTTCATCGAAAAAATTGGCGAGAACTTGTACCAACCTTAAAAAATCCATTTAAAAATTAATGAGTTTGGTGGTAAGTATAGTTACCACGACCTTATAAAGGGTTAATATCCTAATTTGAAGCTAAGCTAGGTCAATTTTTTCCCTGATCATATTGAATTGTAGTCACATGACCAGGATAACATCTGAAACTCTCAACATTTCCATTCTACAACAACGTGAAAACATTTGATCCAACTGCAAATTCACTGTGCACATGGCGCACTTATTCGACAATTATTTGAGGGAACAGAGCCTTAATAACCCGAATCAATACAATCTGGGTTTTTTTATCACATTCTCAAAATAACTTTTACTGATGCAGAACATTTTCCTAACTGCCATAAGATCCCTTCGAAATTTAAATGAGATTTTGTAAATGATGGAGGGAGCCGGTGCGTTCTAGGGTTGACTCCGTCAAATATGCTTATAAAGAAAATCATAATTCTTTAAATATGCCGCTTATTTTAAAAAAATTTTGAGTACACGAAATATTTTATCAAAAATTGATGTTAAAATTTTTTTGAAAAGCAACACTTATAAATTTTAACAGTAAAAGAAGCAGATGTCCATTTGATAAGCCTATACAAAATTTCAGCATTTTCGTACGAGAAGTTTTAAAGTTATATTAAATTTTCAATTTTCGCTGTAAAACGATACACTTAAGGGAGGGCTTCAAATATTTCGAAAACGTTTTCATTTTTAAATAATCATTACACTACTTTATTTTTTAAAATTTAAATATATAGGCATTTAACTATTTATATGTAAAAATTAAAATTTTATAAATTAAAGTGGTGTAATATTACGCTATTTATTTTTTACGCATTATGTTTTACCGATTGTAAAATGTAGATCATTACTTTGAAAATAGCATTTAACGTGCGAAATAATTTAAAATACTACTACCCACATTTAAACGCAAGCATAGAACTTCTCTATCTAAATAAGGAGACGACCCCTTTTCTATTTAGATCACAAAATGTCGAATATCTTACGATATATTCATTACATATTAACCAAAATTTATTTCTTGGGATATTTCTTCATGAGAAATGTATTTATGACATTAAAAATGGGTGTTGCTATTGAAACTTTTGAAGTTAGTGCAATTTGAAATATTTAGATGACCCCTTACGAAATTTTTAACCATAGATTCTTTTAGTATACGTTATTTCCTGAAGATCGGTACCTTTGTTTTAAATGTCCAATGAACGATCGCGAAATAATGCTAGGTTGATCCTTTTTTTTTCGCAACTGTACAAAACTTTCACAATGTAATGAAATACAAATTTACCATAGCACAAAACCCCAGTTGCATGAATAACATTATTACAAGTCGTACGCAGCATGATAGATACGGTATTGGCTAGTAAGTCGCAATATCAACACAACACCTATGGAGTACTTACAGTAAGTATTCAAAGGATTCGCCGTCAGAAGCGGTGTATATATAGCGGTTCTAAACTACGTACTGCCAAAGAGGTGACTAACGGACGCAGAAAACGCAACAACTAATTCAGTCCCACTTCAGTCACCTACTATTATTCATGCAACTGTGTTGTTGTGCTATAGTAAATTTGTATTCCATTAAACCTGCGTTGCGCCCTTTATGTGGTATATGCTTTTCATTTACTTAATTCCCTGGCAAAAAGACATCTGTAGCTTTGCATTTTGCAACCCCATGTTCCATTGTAAAAATGACTTTTTTCTGCATGTCTAACCTAATCTTAAGGTTTGTCCCTTGATTTCAGAATCATCTTGTGTATGCAATAAAATCAGTAGAAATCAAACTGTCGACCACAAAATTATACCATTGTATCAAATGCGCCTGCGCAATAAGAACAGCGCCACCTGTGGTAGTGGAGTGCACCGTGCTGCGCCGTCTTATTCTGTGTTGTGTATAAGTCAGTATCTACGTCCGGACCATGGGAATTCCTTTTCTCTGGTGGTTAAGATTCATGACTCGGGACCCAAAGGTCTCCAGTTCTAAACTACGTACTGCCGAAGTGGTGACTAAAGGACGCAGAAAACGCAACAATTAATTTCAGTCCCACTACTAGATGACAGAACCGCAAATCACATCAATTCCATCTTCTGCTACATCTGACAGATGGCAGCCCTACAACTCCTACAGTAAAGCAGCTCTCCCATTTCAAAGTCTATGACAGATTTCATAGAACAAAATCTATGACGCGTTTCATAGTACAAAGCCTGAACATGCCTGCGCACAAACAATAGGGCCAGCAATCTGCGCATATGCCCGCAGCACACGGTAGTACAATTATCGGTTCCTTGATATTCAGATAATACCAAACCAGCTGGGGGTCTCTCTGATAGTGCGTCGTATTGCATCATCCTATTCTGTTATGTATACAGGGTGACCACTAAAGTCCCTTACCACCCTTTTAACTACCGAATGGCTCTGCAGCTGTCTTCATAAGAGTGGTGTCTAGGCATAGTAAAGTGATTATGCGCTACTGGCTGAAACACTCACAGTGCCACCTGGTGGAAAACGGTGGATTTAGCGTTATTATCTCTAAACCGGTACGAGATAGAGGGAAAAGGTGAATTACAAAATTGTAGAGCATCATCTATTTAGTACAAAAAGACACCTTATGGTCATGAATGCTAAATACAGAACGCTTAAAATGCACATTTGTTTGTGTGCGGCTTCCGAAACTGTGACGTCACGGAACTTGAACGAAAGGAGAAAAGATTATCTTTCGGACGAAAAACGAGTCCCCAACGTGGCACAGTGGTATCGCTTGTAATTTATAATCAATCTTGTGATAACTAGTTGTTGTCTTTCTCTTTCTAAAGAAAGTTTTGTCATTTGTCAATATAGGAAATAGCGAACAAACAAATACATGTTTTAAGCGTTCTGTTCTAAGCATTTACGTCCACAAGGTGTCTTTTTGTACTAAATCAATGATGGTCTCAAACTTTGTAGTTCAATTATTTCCTCTATCTCGTAACGTTTTAAGTATAATAACGCTAACTGCACCGTTTTCCACCAGGTAGCGCTGTAAATGGTTTCATCCAGTAGCGCATAGTCACTTTACCATACATGGACACCACGCTTATGAAGATAGCTGCAGCCATTCGGTAGTTAAAAGGGTGGTAAGGGACTTTAGTGGGCACCCTGTATAAGTCAGTATCTACCCCCGGACCTTGGGAATTCCTTTTGTCTAGTGGCTAAGATTCGTGACTCGGGACCCAAAAGTCTCCGGTTCTAAACTACGTACTGCCTAGGTGGTAAACCGCCAACACTAAAGGACTCAGAACTGTGAATTGGCGAACTGAAAAATTCCCAAACCCGAAGCCCCTTGGTAATTGTCAGAAATTAACGTAAATATGTGTATCCTTAGTGTGTTCGTGTTTGTAATAAATCTTAAATGTTTTCATAAGAACAACCAGTCTTATTTTGGCTTCCAAACTGGAGCCCAGTGTTTACATCCACTGCTACACCAGTAGAATCGAGCTTGTCGATGACTTACTTCACTTACAGTTTCTAGAATGCTACGGCATAAAATGTCACATATTAAATCAAACAAAAACAAAAAATGGAAGAAATAGACTTTCAGCATATGTTCCTGGCAGTGACAAATAACTTTTCTTCTCTGACAAATAACTTCTCAGACATAAACTACCTCGAACTCAAAGCAATACTCCATTTCTACATCGTAATAATAATATTCACTCTCTTTAAGGAAACTCATGTCTGCTTACAAGCAAATGTCTTCTTAAAAACAAAAATATTTTTGCAGATAAGAACTGTGAGTAAAATATTAAGAAGGACGGGTAATAAAATTAGTATAAATATTTTTCTTAGCACATCATCATCGTTTCAGTTCTTGAAAATTGTTCTTTCTTTTAAACTGGGAACTTCATTTAAATTCTTTGGCTGTAAATTAACTTGTTTATTTTGTTTCTAACAGAATATTTTAGGTGGCTTAGAATGCAAACAATTATTTTTCTTTTTTTTTTATTCTTGAAATTATTTTCTTTGTTTCTTTGGAAGAAAAAAATACACAAGTTTGAAGTAAAAGAAAAAAATGCTCTTAAGATTTTTCCGTTTGTCGGATAATGCGATGCCGCTTCTATGCAAAACAAGTTTCTATGTTTTTCCCCTTGCAGTAGTTTATTTTATCGAAGTTCTTAATGAACTTGAACAAAAATTTTCCCAGTTAGCTGAGGAGTTAATTCTCTTTGCAAATTCTTTCAAAATATATTCAACTAAGAGCTAATTCAATGACATAAATTAAAATAAATTTTATTCCTTAATTTTTAAAAAATATTTATTTTAAAATATGTTTATTCTAAAAAATTTATTTTAAAATATATGATTTTTATTTTAAAATATGTTTGTTTAAAAAATTAATTTAAAAATATGTTTGTTTCAAAATATTTTTTAAATGTATTTGTTTTAAAATATGTTTTGTTAACCCACTGACTGTAGATTTTTTTTAAAAAAAATCAATACCTAGATCAACGTTTGCAAACATGTTCAAATATCGTTGAACTAAGCGAGTTGCTATTTATATGCAAAGCTTAATTAGTATAATATGATCCAACGCTGTAAAAGTACTAAGTAAGATGGATGCAGCAGAAAATAGACTTGCTTCCAACACGCGGAAATCGCAGGATACAGAGGGGCGAACATTTTTTTATAAATTTTTAATGGAATAAATAAACAGTCTATTTAGATTAAAACAGCTTTATGTTTTCAGTGATTATTTGCTTACACTTTAAATTATAACTTAATTTTATAAAGTTTTCTTTAATTTCGGTCTGGTGTTTATAAACAAAAAATGAATGGAATGCTATGTTTCATTTATTCTTAATACAAATACTCTTGATCTGTAAATCAAGGTAATCATATAAAGGTTGAAACCATGGAATCAGTATAAATAAAAGTTGAATAAATAATAACAATAGAGAAAAAATTTAATAATATAGAAAACACTACGAAACGAAATTCTGCATAAATTTCTAAAGTAAGATCTTTAATTTTAATATAAATCTACCAACTCTAAAGAACTGTTGAAAAATCGTTTAGCTACTCAATTTCAGCTGTAAAAAAATAATAATTAGTGGTCTGAATTTTAACAAAACCAAAAAATGTCATTTCTTTGAAGCATGTGATGAGATGCAGAGCTCGATACAGAATTCTGCTGAGAAGCTTTTGAAAAATAGAAAAATTTGCTAAATAATTTTAATAATATAAAAAAATATTGAAAATGGAAACTAATTTTCATCAAAAATCTGAGGCTAAAACAACAATCGTAAAAGCGGCAGGTGCAAAAGACAATAGAAGAATCATTATGCCATTAGAAGTAAAAATTTGTAAGCATTAATTTGATAAAAACTAAAATGCACTGAATGTGATTACATTTCCAATCTACTTAGAGCGTTTCTATCTGTGCCTCACACTTTTGCAATTTTTTGACGGAAACTTACATCCCTCCCATAGTGGTCTAATGGGGTGCCGGGAAAGGAAAAAAATTATGACGCTTTTCAGGTAAAGTTAAACGCTTATAGCTCCGCAACCAAATAACATAGAGAGTTGGTTTTCGTTTCATTTAACAGAGAAAGGTAGAAATTGAAGATTGCAATATGAATTTTAGAATTTGGAATTACGATTTAGTCACAGGCGAGTTGCAAATTTGGTGAAAATGACGAAGAATTTTGATGACGTCAAAGCGACCGATGCTCGCGCACGCAGTGACCAACCTAACTTCCCGCCCTCAGTCGCGTTTCATATTAGCATCTGTATACATTCATCCATCGGTTAATTTAGCTGATTTAAAACTGTTCTTATTCAGCTGTCTTATGAAATACTCGGAAACAACTTTCCTCATCGACCAAGAGTTCAATATACATAAAGACGTACCAATCATTATGATAGGGGACTTCAATATAGACGCGAACAGAAAAGAGAAGGCATTTGATTATCTTAAACATCATTTTAATCTCAATATGGTTCCTAAAAACTATCCAAGTACATTAAGCAATTCATTCATCGATCTTACATTCACGCGAAATATTACCCAAGAATTGTTGAATTGCATTTGCTATTTCTCGTACCATCGTCCGATTTTACATAAGATTGTTACTAATAGAAATTGTATCCAATATTAATAACATGAATAAATATACTACATTTGAGAACAAGAATTTTTTCGCGAAAAAAACCCAACCAAAATCACGAATCAGTCACATAATTTGAGGGTTACAAAGTGCTTCTCCAGTCACATAAATTGAGGGTTACAAAGTGCTTCTCCAGTCACATAATCTCAGAGTCACAAAAAGTTACTTCAGTCATATAATCTCAAGACTCACAAAGAGTTACTTCAGTCACATAGAGCTACTTTAGTCACAGAAAGTCACAGTTGAGTAAGGTAAGTAAGTTTACGCCCCTCAATCCCAGCGGCCGTTTCGCAGAGACAGCCTCCCCTCGAATTTCTTTTATTTGACCTAAAAATTTAGGAATAAAAAATTATTTTTCCCTTTAAAAACACTGAAAAATGTTTATTTTTTATTTTTTATGTTTAATTTTCTAGTTCTTAGGTCAAAAAGTAAAATTAATAAATATTATAGTACTTCCATAAAACCATTTTAAAGACAGAAGTTACATAGACGGTAATTCTAATCATGATAATCTAATTTAAATACATCATAAACTTCTCATTCAAAAAATGTCATTCAATTCATTATTTATTTAAATCTACAACTTTCCAATCTCTGCAATAATGAGCGACAATGAATATTTCTGATAAAAACTGCGAGAATAAAAGCTAAAATTTTTGTTAAGGAAAAAAACAGCCTCTCTCAATTGAAAATGCGTAACGAGTTTAAACAAAATTTGCATTTCAGGTTATTCTTTTACTGCAGTACCAGCAGTGCTGATGGCCTTCCCTAACATAATATTTAGCCCGGAAGCAAGATGAAACTAAACAAAGAAAGATGAATAAACTGAACACTTACGGATAATTAAATTCAGTATGATTTGCAAGCTATTCTGAATACATTTGCCTTCATTTTAATTGCTGAAGCAAATATTTAAGTTTGTTAAAATCAATGTTTCTCTAAGAAAGTACGTGAGCTTTTTTTGCTAGGCAAACTTCAGTACTTTCCCTTATCTTTGCATAAAATATGATTAACACATTCTTTTAGATAAAAGCAACCATCTAAAGTAAAGACATTTCTTCTCGGTCCAAAAACCAATTAGGTCATTCTCTGAGATTTACTTTCCATAAAGGAGAAAATGCAGACGATAATTTGGATTCACTGTTAGCTGATGAGATCACACAGTAGAACTAATTCTAACAAATGATATTTCTAAATCTATGTTTGAATTATATATTCTGCTCTTTCTGTATTCTTTATATCTTTTGTTATAAAACCCGTTATATTCGTTAATATTTGTTATCAAAAAATACGAAATAAATTTTCTAGTTATTTACAAGACGTAACCCATACATCTCAACTCAAACATTTCGCGTGCAGTTCTAGCGAATAATTAGACTACAGTAAAATTAATAATGATGCCATACACAACTTCATGAATTTTTCTCGAAAACTTTGCGTCGTAAAAGTACGGTTCTTTGGTCAATTTTTATATACATACGAGATGCAAAGATTCTCTCTCTCTGGACTATTTATTCGCTCTTGACGGAATATTTTGTATAAGATTATCGAATGTTGTTACAATCAGATAATTCTTCGCACTCTAGAACCAAAGAATACCACACTGAACATTACAATATATTACATAATTCGCAAATTGCCTTATAATTATCTCGTAATCTACGGCAAATAGCGTAGTCATTCCCATTTTTTTTCATGAATTTAAAAAAACCAGGCATATTTCCTTTTAACTAGATAGCTAACTATAAATAATTAACTAATTATTGATATTATCACCATCTTTTCCCTGAAAGTTGATTTTAATTATGTATATAAGCGATGTCTCATTCTGAATGTTAAATGTACAGATTCGCAGAGCTATGAACTGCATACTTCATTTAAATGTTCTCAAATACCGAATCGCTCAGGATATCTGTACTAACATAAGAATGGGTCTATAAAAGTTTTTAAAAAATTTAAGAAAGCTGCGTTTAAAGGACAATTGCAGACATATCCTGACAAATACCAGCATTATTTCGTAACAAAAATACGGTCGTGATTCGTTTAAGTTTGTAGTGCAATGGATATTTCTATTCACAGTTTCTTTTATTTCTGTTTAAAAACAAGTTAGGAAAAATCCTTATTTGTTATTAACTAAAAGTGTGAATTCACCAAATACTCAATCATCACATTTCAAAGGAAAAAAATTCCCTCAGAAATGCAGAAAACTGTTCAACTCTAAAGAAGAGTCAAAATCAAGAAGCAGTTTTCAACGTACTTAAATTCAGATAATTGCTTCTTGACTCAGCTCTTTTGCTTATCAAATTGTTCAAATTCTTAATCAGAAAAAAGGATAAAAGCTGATATTTCCAAATAATTAAATCTTGTACAACTTATGCATGTTGAAAAAAATGATTACTTTAAAAAAGATAAGTTTCCTTTTTTATAATAATTAGTTTTTTCTTACAAAGATTTTCTTCTTTCTAATTCATCAGGAATCTATTATCGGTAATCTTTACTTTAATATGAGGTGAAAATATAAGGTTAACTATTTTTACGTTTTTAATTTACTTTCTTTATCAACACAAATTTGTTCTTTTGTTTCATTATTGAACCGCTTGAAATGAAAAATCGAATTATTTGCACCATTTTTACAGGAGTCAATCCACTTCACGATTGTTTTGAGAATAGATCTAGTTCATTTTATACGATGCTCAAAGATCAACTGTAATTTAAATCATTATAAATTTTGTAAATCTTCTTATTCTTTGCTTGCTAAGTGATATTGTTTTGAAAACTTTAATAGCATAAGTAATAAATAATTTGAACATTTTAAAGAAAGGAAAAATAAGTTATGTGAAGCAGTCAGAGACAGTTTTAAGACCAAAATTATCTTTTCTTTAACCTTCCTTTTTTAACTAATGTTAATGATTAAGAATCTACAAGAATTTGCAAAGTAGTTCAAAACCCAACAGATGGCTTCTACATAAAGGCATCGAATAAAGATAATACAGTTAAGCACCATTTGTACCTTTCTCATTTATACGTCGTTTATATTTATACGTCATTTCAATCATGGTCCCGTTTCATTCGTATGCATTGTTATTCGTTTCGATTATACGTCTTTTCATTTATACGTCGTTTCACGTCAGTCCCTTGAAAGACGTATAAACAGTGCTTTACTGTATGTTAATTGAATCCTTTTCTTTAATAACGGCACAGATAAAAAAAACAGAACGTACCAAGTAGTCCTAAATCCAACCGATAACTTCTACATAACGCCATTGAATGAGGATAATATGTTAATTGAACCCTTTCCTTAATAACGGCACAGATAACGAAACAGAACGTACCAAGTAGTCCTAAATCCAACCGATAACTTCTTCATAAAGCCATTGAATAAGGATAATATGCTAATTGAACCCTTTCCTTATTGACGGTGCAGAATTGCTCGATGCGTGATGACTTCTCCCTTGTTATGAGTTCTTTACTCATACATTTGACTAGATACGCAAGACTAAGAAGGATTAGAGAGTTTTATATTTTATGTTATCTTACGTGTTAATCGAATTGGCCTTGCTGATATACATATATTCAAACATCTACAGAAAGTTATTTGCCTAATTTTATCCCAGCACTGTTATAAAAGTATATGAATAAATGAATACTTCGATTTTCGATATTGTATGAACTTTTACTCTGTGCTTGTCACTTACCTTTTTTGCACTCGGAAATGCTTTTGTGATTACAAGAATGATAAAAGAGAAAATGTTCAGAGGAAGACTTTCGGTCTTCTGACGGTATTCGGAGATATTTTTTACCATCTGGTTGGGTGCAGACACTTAGACGATCCAGAAAATCCATTCCGAAGAAATCCGAGAAAAGCAGTGAAATCGTATTTAGGCGGAGAGACTCGAAACGCTTCTCTAAAAAGGGGGAGTTCTAAGCTAATGTCTCCTGAAGAATCAATTGTGTTATCTTCCATTTCCTCTAAAAATCCCTTTTACCGAATTTTCCCTATCATTTTTGAGAAAGAGGTGCCGAAAGACTCGCTCTTGGTTCTAGGGAGAATAAAGCTAAAAGAAAAGCGGAGGCGATTCGCAGAAATGCAGTGAAGGATATTTCTAGGAGTGAATGCCACTGAATTAATTCTCTCACTGAGAAAACATTTATTCACTTGAAGAGAACTTATCTTAACTGAAAATAAATAAGCTTTGTTTACTTTAACAAGAAAGGAAGAAATGGAATTATCATATTAAATATGAATACGAAAATGCTCTATATGTTTGAATCCTTTATTAGTCGAAAGCTGTTTATTTTTAATTGAGTATTTTATGTCCGTATAGAGTTTATTAAATAATGGATACTGTACTATTTTTTCATATATAATTTATTATATAATGGATAATATCATTGTAGACGTACATGAATTACACATGAATGAAAACATTCTAAGGAAGCTGTTAATCCTTACTATTTGATTTGAATATTTCATGGTCCTTTCCTCTAAAAATCCCTTTTATCGAATTTTTTCTACCATTTTTGAGAAAGTGGTGTCGAAAGACCCGCTCCTTATTATTTTAGAAACAGTCAAACTAAAAAAGAAAGTGCAGTGTATGCTCTTTGTAAAAAATATGTATTTGTGAGTGAATGCTAGTGCATTAATTCTCTCACTTAAAAAACATTTATTCACTCTAAGGTATATAGCAATCTTGAGGTAACAAATGACTTGGAGGTAAATCATCTTTGTTTACTTTAGAAAGAAGAAAAGAAATGGAATTAAAATATTAGCTTTGCAAACGGAAAATATTTTTAGAGCTGAAAGCATGTGAATTAATTCTCTGATGTAGTAAATACTTATTCAACTCGAATGGAGCTGACTGAATAGATTTAAAAACTAAAAGAAAGAATGAAACGAGTGGAATTATAATAATGTTGTTAATTTAAACTCACCAGTACCTTCGTTTTTTTATCAATAGAGACTTGCTTATCACCATATGTATATTTTATATACGAAATTGTTTAATAGACAAAAGACAATAAGAAACTACTATTTTTTAATTTTTCAGAGAACGATTAGTGAAGCTGTTTTAAGAAAATAATTAAATATTGCAATTAGGTTTCAGTCTTCCTTAGCTCATACTTGCTTTTTTTAATAAAATAATGTTTTAGACTGGCACACTTTCTGTAAACTGCACGATATAAAAACCGCTATCGTAACTAAGGTCAGTCCCAATGTAGCCCTCGTGTGGATTCAAGATGGGAAGCTAACTCTATCGATACGGGAACGTCCCAAACGTCTTTACAAGCAAAAGACAGCAGCCGTCCGAAACGTCCGAATATCACTGTAAAGTTTCAATCCCCTGTCGTTAAGTGTGATTGCGATTTCTTCTTTAGAACGGCTCGTCCAGACGGATTTGGGGAACAGGTGGTTTTCTTAGAATTTCGAGAGTGTTAGCTATCATTCCGGTTTTTGAGGGGGGGAGTGAATTTTGGATATCTTTGAAAGAGGAACTGGGACGTTCCCGCATTTTGAGGTCCCTCTATTCTAAAGGTTTTAGGAATCAGAAGGTTAATGTAACTAAAACTGAACTAAATTAAGTAATACTAGGCCTCAAATTAGCAGTTTAAAAAATTTTCGAAATAAATGGCTTGTTTCAAATCAATCTTAATTTTCATTATAATGCGATGATGAATATAAAAGACTTTTAGACTTTTAACTGGTATCAGGCTCTAAAAATTGCCACAAGGCGCAGTGGTTCAGTTTCGTTTCCTAGCGAGACAAAACTTATAGTATAAAAACTAAAAACAGTAGAGCTTTAAAATGTGCACGCTTTAAAGGAAATGGACTTCGGTTATATCTAATGACCATTTAATTTTTTCCCTCACAACGGGACATTTTTCAATTTTTAGGTAATATTATGTGAATTCAAGAAAGTGAATTCTTCAGTTTTTATTTAGTAATGAAAAGACACGTGAAGACAAATACTTCATGTGATCTTGCATTTTTGTGAAGAACACTTTTTTGCTTCAGTGTATTTGGTGTAGATTTTAAAAAAATTAATGAAATTCTTGGCGGGATTTCTAAAAATTAACTTTGTTGATTAACATTGCTTTATAAATTGCGACTTGCAACTGTGTTTTCTAGCTCGTCCACAACTTATTCATAAGAAAAGGCTTTCCACTGGTGCATAAGTGCCAAGCACATAGAACATATTCAATAATTATACGAAAGTTCAGTTGGTTTAAATTATTCGCGTGCAAGTGTTTGAACAATTCCACCCAACGACTTTCGGTTTTAATATTACCAGTGTTTCATTCTGTCACTTCATGCGGTGTAATGAAGTTAGAGCCAAGGGAGGCTTCGGATCAACTTACATACATGTGACAAATATAGCGCATGCTCCGTCATCACCGGGCCACTAGACATTACCTCCGGAATTTTATTGTTATTTTTGGCGCCTTCTTGTTTGAAATTGTTATCGTCTAATGCTCTCTTTCTGAAAACGGGACATCTGGGCTTCCCGAAGCTGAGCTTCGGGTCAAAGGGACAGGCTACATAAAACGGGACGTATGGTCACATTAGTTATTTCCCAAGAAATTTCATAATATTTCGTTGGATATTTTTGATTTGCGACAATTTTTTTAAATTCATCTCCATTGTTTTCTATGGAGGGAACTGTCGTAATCTACGCAAAAGCTGCTAATAGTCGAAAAATATTAAAATAACTCTAGAAAATTTTAACCAAATGAAGGGAACAGTCTAAAAATAAAGATTATTGAATTTTAGAAAAGTCTGAGGAGTATTTTTTATTTCAAACATTTCAGTTTTTGCCTATTAATATATACTTTAGGGCCTCTCATGACCGTTGAAAAGTGAAAGAATTTCATGATAAAATTTTATAGTATAAATGTTATATGAACAACATTAAATCTTAAAATAAATTGCACAAAAAAATATGAGAACCACTTATCATTATTCATTAAAAATGTTCCTTTTTTTAGCGATAACTTCTCAAACATCTTTGTTTTAAACTTATCCAAATTGGATGAATTTTTTGCTTACTTTCGTTATCTATCTCTTCTGAACATTGTGATGGACTTTATTTCATTGTGGCATGCTGTATGAGTTCTTACTTCGAATATTTCTATGAATAATCGCTTATTTTTATTTTTCGAAAAGACTTCTTTTGGGCAGAACTAACCGAGAGACTGAAAAGAAAGTAAAATTCCAAATTAAGATACGCATAAACGCAGCTAAAATCTGTTTTCACTTTGTCTCAAAGGTCCCTTATTTTATTATCCAACAGAAATTTCAACGTACAAACGCGTATAAAAAAAGATGCAGTCCAAAATATTAAACATCTAAAGAAAAAAATTGTCCATTTTTTAACCCTAATATTGCTCCAACTTCCTCGGAAAAATACATCAAATAAAGCTGAAACGATATGAAATATCAAATACATATATTTTTCTTCCATACTGACAGAAAAACATGCATCAGATAAAAATAAATTCCTCAAAATAAATTTTCATGAACGAGAGCTCGTAAACAATCACGCCAAGAACACAGAGATTGGGAAACTTTTAACTTTGATGACGTAATAGGGGGGAATACCGATTATTTGGCGCCGAATTTGTGATAATTTGGCATCTCTGGAATATTAACATTTATTTGAAGTCTGATTGAAGGTTATCCTATGATTTCAGATTTTTGGGTTTTGGCGCACTAGATGAGCGATCTGAACCACTGTCCAATGTTGCGGAAAGAGAATTATAAAATGTTTTAACCCCTTATAAGACCAATTTTTCTAGTAGTGGTTTAATAAAATAACTTTAGTACTGAGATTAATTTAAGAAAAGAAATTCATTTAGCTTATTGGATGACATTATTTTTGTTAATTAATTTTATTAATTAATAATTAATTACCAAGTCAAGGCACTTCGTCATGCTTTGAGATAAGAAATTGGAACGTCCAGGTTTCATCGAAAAATTTGGCGAGAACTCACGCCAACCTTAAAAAATGCATTTAAAAATTGATGAATTTGGTAGGAAGTATATTTCCACGGCCTTATAAAGGGTTAAAATATGTACAATAACATTTCTTTTTCAATGTGCAACAACAAAATACTCGGTTACTCAACTTTATGTACTGCTGCGTTCATACAATTCATTCATAAGTATCATTCCAGTTTTTGCTACAAATTTTCCTTCTGGATGTGAAATCTGTTCTATTATCTTTTTTTCTTATTTTCGATTTATTTATTTTTCGAATTTAGGCAAAATTATTAGAATTCTTATTAAAAGCTTTAAAACGGTACGTAAATATTTACTTTAAGAAGTAAGTGCGTTCTATAATGGATCAAATTAATTAGCTAAAACTGTGCATTAAAATAATTTAGCATAAAGGAATTAGTGTCGTAAAGGAATAAGAAATCGAGTACTGATAATTCATTTTTATTTGAGAGATGAAATACATTTTCTGAACTACCTAAGAAGCCGGAAATGCGCAGTTTTCTTGAAAGAAATGAACAAATTCCCGAGGTTCTTGTCCTCTATGCTGGGTGTGCCCTTCTTGGAAAAAGGAAAAGACGGAATGACATGGTAAATAAATATTTATATTTATTGCCCCTGCTGGGAGCCATCGATTAATTTTGTGGTTGGACAGACTGTCAAAGGATTTTGCGAATTTATAGGGAAAATATAATAATACTTAAATGATAAAAGTGATGTACAGATCGCCTTTGTCTTTTGTTGGGAAATTTCGGTGTAAGAGAAGCTATATTTGGAGTAATACAAGCTTCTTGCAGAAAAATTTCCCAATTATTATTTTGAATCCATTTCGAATAAAGTCCTTAGCCCTTGAAAAAATGGACTAGAATGGATTCCTTGTTTGTTTTTTTCCGATTCCCTCTGAGTTTATCTTTGTTTTCTGGCTTTTTTGAATGATATTGATTTCCATTTATTCTTATTATCTGTCCCCATTCTAAAGTTGTGATATCTTGATTAGCAGATAGTTTATTTTCTTAAGAGTTTCAATTGTCAAAGGAATAAGATTTAATAAATGACGATTTGGTGAGCAAAAACTATTAACTTCTTTATTAAGAACGAAAGCTACTGTATCAAAAATTCGACTGCAGAAAGTCTTGCCTCAGTTTATCTGCGAGTTCTAATTTGATAACTGTGCTTTAAAACATTTCTTTAATTTTGTTCGATTAGCGGTATTGTATTGTGATTCTGTTTCTTTACGTGAAGATTTTTATTGAAGGCTATTTGTGAATTTTGAGTGTTTTTGTGAATAAATATGTCCTTTATCTTTGCAACAACGATTTTACAGGTTTAAATATTTTACTCCAAATGCAGTGCAAAATTCAAAATCATAACATGAATTATAAACATTCATTTTAGTACCTTTCGTAAATGTTGAAACCATAACAATTGCAAATTCTTATCAAAACATTGAAAATTTAAAGATTTCTACTGCCCGAGCATTATACCAGACGTTGAAATTTTATTCCTCCAATTTTCAGAGTTGTTTGTGAACATAAAAGCATTTCTATTAAATATTAAAGTTTTTCTCTGCAATAATCGTTAAATTCGCAACAAAACTGCGAATTACGCTTCCGAAGCAATTTCATTGCTGCTGACTTTACTGATTCGTTGCAGAGCAAACGGGAAAGGGTTTTGTAGGGATTCTGGAAGAATTGTTTCGAAATTCAATCTGAACATTGCGGGAGTAAATTAGAGGAGAGGTAACGCACGTGTGGTAGTGAAATGAAATTTCAACGAAAACTTTTAAGATCGATATTTCATTCGATATCGAATACAGTGCTACAAACAATCTATAGATCTAGGATTTGTTATTTGCTTCTAGGATTTGTTATTGCCAATTTTGGGTTCTTTTTAATACCTTAGCACAAAAGTTTCTGAACTGTATTGGTAATATGAATAGGAAAGATGGTAACGCAAAAGATTCTCAATTGCAAAGTCTTCGATGTTTCTAGTTTTCGGAAGCGTGAAACAGCCGTAGCTCAACAAAACAACTGTGCATTTTTATCTACTTACTAGTGTACGAGGTATTGCAATCTCTAAAAAAATCGAATTTAAATTTTTGATGAGTCTATACGTTTTTCTACCTCCCTGAGTCCGAAAAACAATATTTGGAGAATTTTATCAATTTGTCTGCGAACATGATAGCTCGAACTCGACTAATGAAATTCGGCATGCGATCTTAACGTCAAAATTGGAGATTGTGGTCAAATTTTAAATAAAATTCTTCAGCGTTAGTTCTGTTTGCCGGTTTATTCATACATGTAAAGGACCACGGTGGCCGAGTGGTAAGGTATCGGGCTTCAGGCCGGAGGGTTGCAGGTTCGAAAGCCGATTCCACTGCAGATCAGCAGTGCATATGGGCCTGTTGCACATTAGGAGGTAATAGGTCTTCCCGCTAGTGTGGTGTGGAAGTTTGGAGAGCGGGTGCCAGCTCAGGTGGCGTCCTCGTCATATGACCGCGGTTCAAAGTGACCAGGTCTGTCCAAAAATAGCCTTCGTCTTGCTTCTAAACAGAACTTTAATATAGCTAATCTAAACTCATGCATGTGAATGCGACAACTCAACCAGCGGGAGTGGTCTCTCCAAAACTTTCTCATATCCGTCCTAACGTAGGTGGGGAAAATACACCGAGCGGCAGTAACATGGACGATTCCCTAACACTTTCCTTTTAGGGGGGTCCTACAGTGGCGATGAATATGTAATTAGAACGCCTCATTTTCAACCGATTGAAAGAAAAATTGGACACGGATCTACAATTAGTGTTATCAAACCTTATACTATTTTTTCATTTATCTAAGTCATAGGGTTTAAAAGTTGTCGTATTAGAGCAAGTATAAGATTATACAGACCGACAGACAGTCGACCCTTTGTCAAATTTGGTCAAAAATTTAATACGGACATATATTTCTGATGATAAAACTGTGTACCAAATATTTTCAATCTAGCTATTTAAGTTTTTGAGTTATCGTGTTCACATGAACACGGATAGACAGACTTCCGCCGATGGATTTTGTCCAAAATTTGGCAGAAACCTACAAATTATTAGTGCAGATCACAAACCACATTTCATCCCTCTAGCTCTAATAGTTTTCGAGTTATCGTGTTCACAGACAGACAGGCATAATTCCAAAATAATGTTTTTCGTACTCAGGGAGGTCTAAAACGTGGAGATTCATCAAAATCTTGAGTTCGAATTTTTTGACGATTACAATTTGCATACTTCGTATAAGAGAAAATAAAAATACAGCGAGCTAGATGAATTATATTTGGCACATGGTTTTATCCCCAAAATTATATTTATTTCTATTATTTTTACTTTCTCGTATACGAAGTATACAAAGAGAAAGTATTATAATCGTCAAAAAATTCGAAGTCGAGATTTTGACGAATCTCCCCTTTTTAGACCTCCCTGAGTACGAAAATCACAATTTTGGAATTATGTCTGTGTTTCTGTCTGTGAACATGATAACTCGAAAATTATTAGAGCTACGGGGATGAAATTTGGTATGCGATCTTTACACATAATTCGTAGGTTTCTGTCAAATTTTGGACAAAATCCATCAAGGGGAAGTCTGTCTGTCCGCGGTCATGTGAACACTATAACTCAAAAACTTGAATAGCTAGATGGATAACATTTGGTACACAGTTTTACATCAGAAATGTAGGTCCGCTAAAAATTTTGGGCCAAATCCGTCAAAGGGTTGACAGTCTGTCGGTCTGTATAATCGCATAATTTGAACGCCATAACTTCTTAACAAAATTACTTAGATCAATGAAATTTCGTAGGTAGTCTTGAAACCCCAATTGTAGATTTGTCTCCATTTTTCGCTTAAATCGTTAAAAAAAGGCGTTGAAATTGCATATTCTTTTTCCTCATTCTACGACGCGGAAAAAAAGGCGCGAACGCTGGAGCGAGTATTTTGCCCACCTTAGGGAATCCCTCACGTTTTCCCCACCTTAGGGAATATCGTACCACAGAGAAGAAGAATCAAAGGTCTCACTCCCATAGACCGTAATGGCAACTTTTTTAACATTGCGCTTCACATAGACAGTACGCCACCTGTAGCGGGCAGAGAGAACTAACCTGAATACGTCATCGTGACGCGAAGGAAACGAAGCTGTTTCATATCGTCATCACAACGATGTAAACAATAATTTGTTGTGTATATTTTCAATTAGTTTTTCGACGATTATTAAATATATGAATAGCTAATTTTTTTATATATATTGTTAATTTAAAAATGTTATTGTTCTAATAGTAATGCCATTTATTATTGTTTATATAATTATTTTAAATCTCACTAAATTGACTTTTTCTTTAATACAGAAATTAAAAGTAAATTTGGAATATCATTCAAAACATTAAAAAATTGATTTGCCTGTTTCCTAGGGTACCAATAATTTTTAACCTGTTTGATTTATAATTTAAGAAGATTCAAGTTTTTTTCATATGAATAATTTCATTTATCCTTTTTTGAAGAAAAGTTCTTTCAGATCATAAATTTTTTAAACCAATAGGAAATCAATTTTTATTTAATTAGATAATATTACTCTTTCAGAACATGTTAAAACTTCAACGATAAGTTAATTTTTCATAAATTCACATTATTATTTAAGATACTAAAATTGATAGAATATAGGTAATTTATTCACTTGTAATTTTCTTAAACTCAGCAAGAAATTATATTTGTTGCTTTAATTACTATTATACTATCTCCTTCAGAATATTTTAAAACTTCAACAGTTTTTAATAAATACACATTAATTCTTCTGCAAGATAAAAAAAAATATTGGTAGAATGTAATTTCCACAGAAGAAATTCATTTATATAGTTAATTTTTCAGAATTTTTACAACCCCCTCCCATAAAAAATTAAATACCTGTATATATAGTTATGAAACAAGATGCTATAATAAATACAAAATATTTAAAACAATGTTAATTTTATTGAACAAGCATAATAAGTTACAAAACATAACATTTCTAACAAATACTGTATAGAAACCAGAGTTAATTGTTATATACAATATAAAAATATTCGATGTAAGAAAGTGTTATATAAAAAAACCCAATAGATGGACATTAATTGAATGAACTTAGCACCTAGGATGGCCCTATCAGGAGTTAAAACTCCCAATGCACCTCATAATTCTACATAGCATTGGTAAGTGTTCTATTATGAAATAATGATTTTTGAAATTATGATTTTGAAACAACAAACATATTTTTTTCAAAAACATTTACAACGAACGATTATGTCAGGAATATAGAATCAAATCAGTTTTGCATAGAAGCAAAACAGTGTTTGGGAAAGAAGGTTAGTGAAGAGATTTTAAAGGTCAGAAACGGGATTAAAAGCAGATCATAATAGATAACATTATTTGGTAAATATAGTTGGTGAAGCAATTTTAAGTGTCACAAGCAGATCCATTTGAAGAAAACGTCATGTGGGCGTGATAGAAGACGTTGTTTGGCCTAAAGTTAATTAACTCTGTTATCTCTCTTGCTATGCTGACGTGGATTAATAAACGAAGAAGAAACTTTTTACTTCGTAAAGCTTTGCAACTTTGCCCTAAAACTACTTTTTGTCTTGAATAATGTTTCTGATAGCATAACTTTACATTCTTTACAGTTATATGATAACCAGGAATTGGGAGGATTATCAATTTTTCTCGAAATGCTTAACAGAAAATGCGTTTTGTAATGAAAGCACGTTCATGTAATTCAAAATGGGATTTTATTTAAAAAATTTTGATACGATATAGTTGTGAAAAGGTGTGATATTATTACAAAAAATAATCTCATTACAAAAAAAACAAATATAAACATAAAATTTTATTACGCTAAAAAATATAGTGGCTTTTTGTTCAAAAATCTGTTAAGAACTTTAACTCTTTATTTGCATTTTTATTGTGGCAATACTGAGAGTTGGACAGGTTTTAAAGAACATTTCCAATCATTTTACATATCTGTAGAACATCCTATTAAAAAATGCCTCAACAAGTAGTAAATTATTTTATCCAGGATGTGTATGAAACATTCTTTTTACATGGAATGTTTCCTAATTATTACCATCAATATTACTGCTGTCTTTCACGAAAAACAGTTGCTTCCATATTGCAACCTTGCACCACTACTTTTTTAATCCATTTCCTTCCTTCCATTAAACAAAAACTCTTGTTTTTCGGTGCTGAAGTTGCTAGAAATACATAATAATCCAGAAATGCATAATAATCCAGAAATACAATAAATTCCTCAAACCTTCTAAAAGAACCAGCAAAAAATAATCGAACTCAAAATATTGAACACACTTTTTCAAAATAACATGTGTTAACTTAAAAACTACAGCCGAGAAATTCAAAAGGAATAAAAGTTTTTGAAGGGAAAAACTTTGAAAAGAACTGTAATTTCCTCTGAATCGAAATAACGGAATTCCATGTTATTTCGCCACGTTCTTCCTCACAAGCTGCGCCATTAGGTGTAAGTTTCGTCTGCTCTCGAATGCCTTCTAACTATTGCCAAAGTCAGACTCGGAATCTTTTGAATTCCAGCTGTAACTCGCGCGAAAGAGAGATTTCTACAGTTATGGTTGAGGTCATTTTCTTTCTTTCTCGGTTCCTCCATGAATTTATTATTTTTCATTCCGTCCCTGGGGAAATTCGAATTCCTCTTACCAAAGCACAAAAGTTCCCCATCTTTTTCGATTCGCTCCTTGATTTTAAAAAGCTTCTAATTCGATTCGACTTTGAATTTGTTCATCTAGTTATTTTGTTCCAAGGGTTTCTCCGCATATTCGAGCTTTTTGGAGTTTTTATAATACGTCTTTATTAGATTTGCATCATATTTCGAATAAATTATTTTTAATCCTCTCTGAAAGAAATAAAATCACCTGCGAGAAAATTTTAACGAATCCAACTCGGATGGTGTAGATCTTACGGTACACACTTAATACGCCCAACTATGCTGGTTCGAATCCCAGTAAAAGTCGGTATATCATTTGCATAAAAAGCTTTCCCATCAGGTTAAGAACTAAATTTCAACAATCCAATGAGGATTTATTCGAAAATCATCAAAGACTACTAATTTGTTTTGCTTAACAAACAAAATTATTTCCACATTTTAAAATAGCTACCATCTTGTTGTTATTTTTACTGATTTTTCGAAGGCCTTTGATTCAACTGATTTTAGTATTCTTTTAAAGAATTTGAATAATATTTGTTTTCAGATTAATCTTAATGAATTCGTAAGAGCAATGTCCCAGTATGCTGATTAATTGGGACATTAAAAGTTTTGTCAGAAGATCTTAAGAACATCCTCGCCAGTATAGCGTTATGCAGTGCAAACTCAGTGAGGAATTTTACGTAACAACTATAAATAAAATTTGTTCATTTGAAAAATTCGAAAGTAAATCCATTTAGAATTATCACATTTAAATCTTACTAAAATATGTTCATTCAAATTAGTATTTTAGTTAGCATCCTTTTAAGTAAAGATTCCTTTTTTCATGAAATGAAAATATTCCACTGAAAACTAAAACCATCTATTTAAATATTTCTATCCTTCTCATTAATAATTTTGCATTTCAATACATCTTCCTGATCGCAACACTTAAAATTTATCTTAAATATGTTGAATCATTTATCTAAACTTGTACCGAATATTTGCACAATGATTGTCTTTTCCTTATGCTTAAAATTGTGATTATTCGAAAGATAACTTGTCACTTTCGTCTGGTGCTTCTAACAAAGTTACAATCACTTTGACATTAATCCAATTTACAAAATTCTTGAGAGTTGTCTCTCTAAGTAGCATTTAACAGGTAACGAAATGTACATCCACACAAGAATTCGCTTTAATAGATAGCATGTGTGACAGATTTCGTGTTTTATCATGCAAATTAGTAATAAGTTTATTATTAAAAATCAGTTGAAGCATGCATTGTGTGTTAACGCTGTAACGACGGCTCAGGCGGTTTTGGGCACTAAAATGATTTTCACATAGGAGAAAACCGATTTCGGGGGAATGGTTAGTTTTAGAGGAGGTCGGAATCTCCATTAATTAATCCGTGTGATCAAAGAGCTAATTACCTAGATGGGTGGTTTCTGTCTGACAGTCCATTATTGCTCTCAGGAAGTAAAAATTTGCCTGCATGTGCGAGTGCAAATCCACTTCATGCTTCGGACTTCCGAAAGGTTTTAGTATTAGTAGCGATACGATTAAAGATCAACCTTAAATCGTTGGCAAATAGTAAATATTGTAAATCCTATTTACTATTTCTGTTGTCTGCATGCGTTTTTCTCAATTAATGCACAGCCTACAGCGATGAATATGGTATTGGCAGATATCACTTTTTGCTTCTGGCATCGCATGCTCAGTTTACGCTAAAACACATTGTTTTGGGAGGGTGAGATAGATAAGAGAAGGCTGAATACGAATGAATTTATAGATATACAATATGATTCATAAGACACAAGGTATAGAAAATAGTCTATGCATCAATTTTTCTATATATTCTTAAGCTTATATTCATGATAGCACGGTTCCTGGCATTACTGTATAAGACTCCTGCTTTTATGGTTCCAGAAAAATCTATCGATATAATTATCACATTGTTAATTGTAATAACCAGATTATTATTATTATTTAACTTTTTTCAGAAAACGTGAAATAAAAAAGTTAACGAATTGTATGATGAGCGCAAGTAAATATCTGTTTAATTTTCTGATTATTTTTTTGTCTTAAATTTCATCCATACTCTACTTCAGATGTTGCAAAAACTCGAAGTAAGCTGCATTAATAAGATAGGACAACGCCTTAAATTAATTCGGTTTGAAACTTGGTGAAAATGAGCTAAAAACAAGTGAGCTTGTCACCAAGATGAATAGTAGTCACCTTTGGCGACCTTGAAGACAAGAAGCAATTTTCCACAAAAAGCCAGGCATGGCCTCCAATTTCCTTTGGTAAGGCGGCTGATTCTATAAAAAGAGGAAGCAACAAAGTGAACCATTTATTTTTCTACTCCACTCTTTAGAATGTCCTGGGATATAAAAACTCAGGGGAGAATCACTAAAAAATCACTTGCCGTGCTTTTACATCCACACAGTTAATCTCACAACTGGCAGTGTTTAGACTTTTAAATTCACATTTGTAGAAATATGCTATAATTTGAGTTCAGTTCATGCATCGAATTTAATTCATCTATTACAAAATATTTTCTAACTAAATCATCAATCCATGAAATAATTGAAGATATTGTCTCATAGTGTTTCATAATAAAATTGAAACAATAATATTCCATATTTTAAGATAAATTTATTTGGAAAAAAATATGGAATAAAAAATACATTATATATATAAATAATATATTTTATCACTAATTTTTTATTGTTTTTCTGGTAAAGCCGCTATCCCATCATTTAGGAACTGCTGATATTTTTGGAAAGTTTCTTTTAAAGACATTTTCACTACATTAAAGACTGTTACAGGGAATAAAAAATACAGGGTTATTCAAAACAATTGCACAGATTACATCTTGATATAATTTCCTTGTAATAAGGATAAGAAGAAAAAATTGATCACAATACAGAAGGAAGTTGAAGGTTATGTTTACATACTTAATAACTGTCCTATATGACTTCTCTTGGTCATCCGGGCGACATGCGTGCGGTATCTATTTCACGCCGGATTCTGTGAAGCATGTTCGCAGCCATTGATGTGCGTTCGATACCCACATGCAAAACATGCATGTGGCTATCTAAATATTCTAAAATTACTTCTTGTGCCTTCATTTCAGTGGAGCATGTCATAGACTTTGTCTTAATGCCTCCTATGCGTGCAACAGTGAATGAACTAAAAGTACACATAGAGAATTCTTCACATGGTAGTGAAATCGACTACAGCCCAAATGTGTGACCAAGAACATTCACAATGAGCAGTTGTTACGTACGCAAACAGAACTTTAACTTCCTTCTGTTTCGTGTTCGAATTGTTTTGAATTATCCTTATGATAGGTTGGAGAACATGACCGGCGTATGCATGAAAATTTTCACCCGGTCTTTCTTGATTCTTGACAGTTCGTCAAAAATGCTGTTAATATGTTCAGATTTATGCCTTCTAGATCACGGCGTGAACACCGTTTGTGACACTTGCAATCTCTTCACTATCTTCTCTAAAGATAGAAAAAATAGAAAAAGCCACTAAAAAAGACAAAACAACAATAATAGAAGCAATTTATTTGGTGCGCGCAAAAGTGCAGCATCATCCAGGAAAAAATTGCGAGGTACAAATATAAAAATACAAATTAAGGGAAGTTTTAATTGTGATAGAGATAAAAATACAATAATATTAACAAAAAACTAATGAAAAAGAACAAGGAGAAAGAAGAATCTGGTGGATGATGTCATCAGAAGCCTTCATCCATGCAGATTCAAAATTAGAATAGTTTTTCTGTCGATGAAAAACGACTTTAAGGTCTAAATTTGAATTTTCCTCAAAGGCCTGAACCTATTCCGGAACAAATCGGAAAGAAAAACTTTTATCTACAAATTTTATATTGTTTGTAGGTAAATGTTTTTCTTTCCAATTTGTATATTATGGACAAATTTCGGAGTATATTATGGGATAATTATGTACGCAAAGATGCAAATGAGTATTGCAAGCCTCATTTGCCGCCTCCTCCAATGCCGTTCCTCTTTGCACTTCTTCGAAACTTGAGAAGCGTTGTCCCTTACGCAAACTCCTCATCCGAGGAAAAGGTCACATGGGGTGGGATCAGGAAAATAAGTTGGTTATGGAAGTACCGGAATGATTAATTTAGTTTTATTAACATTCCGTTTTGAAACAACACGAGGGCTATTTTGGGACAGACCTCGAATTTTTGAACCGAGGTCAGATGACGAGGACGACACCAGAGCTGGCGCCCCCTCTCTAAACTTCCGTACACACCAGCGGAAGAACGTTTGGCCTCCTACGTATGATTTAATGTGCAACAGGCCCAATGCACGTCATATCTTCATTGGAATCGGGTTTCGAACCTGGAACCGTCCTTCTCCGAGGCCGACATCTTACCACTAGGCCACCGCTGCGTCAAGTACTGGAATTATATGTTTTGACAGGAAATTTGACACCAGGAGGAATTTATGAGGTCGCGCCTAATCATGAAAGAACACCCACTACTTGGCTTTCCCTTGAGAAGTTTTGCTTGCTTGTAGTCTCGAGATATGCGCATGCGCTGTCTCGAATGCGCTGTATTTGATTTGGGTGAAACCTATTCTGACTGGATAGTCACATGATACTCTTCGATTGTTCGGTGGGAAATGGCATAATTGAATTCCGGAACTTTTTGAACGCAGTATTACAAGAATGGAGAATGAAGTTAATTCTTGTGTTAAACGATTTGCGTACTTTAGCAAGTCAAATTACATCTAACTAAATTTACTTGCACAGTATTATCGCATCATGTCCTTTATTCTCCTGCAAAATGCTCAATGGAATCCAAAATTAAAGTCCCACAGCGCATCAGCCGTGATTTAAGAGAAGTTACCCCATTGACCAATAAGAGCAGCAATTGAAAAAGACAAATATTATTAGAAATTTTTAATTTATGTATGTATTTTAGAAATTTATTCAATAAATCTGCAAAAAAACAAAAGAAAAGTGAATTTACTGATAAGACTGATTTTAAATTAATCAAATAATCTCCAATCAGAAGCAACAGTCAGAAGAAAGGAGAATTAATTTATAGAGTTCTAATGCTTTAAAATGAAAGTTTATGTTAACTATAGAAGAAATAATAAGAAATAAAATTAATCCGTAAACGCAAATTTGACAAAGAAAAATCTTCTAAGTTGAATACAATAAAAATAAAAACTGCAAATAATTGCCAAATATAGTGCCAATTATAATGTCAACAAAAAAAATTAAAAAGAAAGCTTAGAAAAAGAAAATGAATGAGAATTAAATGCAAATATTTTGAATATTAATTAATCTACACGCAAATAAAACAATTTATTGCAACGTATAAATACCTTATTCTTAATATAGGAACAAATAATTAAAATCTGCAAGTAAATAACAATAGACAAAAAGAACCGAGTAATAATCATTTCAAAATAACAGTCACAAAATAATAAAATAGCAATTATCGAATTTATACAAAGAATAAAACAATACCACATTCCTCAACAGTACATTTTAGTATAAAAACTTTTGAAATACAGTGCATTCTTTGGAAATGTACAGAAATATTTAAATATCTAGAATCTTCCTTTGATGTTTTATACGCTCCAGTAACGCCATACTTGGTTTTCAAGTTCTTTTTCTTAACCCCATCTGCTGCATTCATTATGACGCCAACTCGAACATCTAATGATATCGTAAGCCAACTTTTGTTCCCTTTTTCGTCGCAAGCTGCCCAGAAGTTGCCGAGATATCGTCTGCCATATATTATGCAGTTCCTTTGAGCCGGCGCCTGCCCCATCGGAATTCATTCAGCCCCTTGTCAAAACCACCTGTCTCCATTCTTCTGCAACTCCTTGTGCTCCCTTCCGTGTCTGGATCGAACAAACACTTGTAATGGAATGCTTCATACCTCATTTCCTGTTTTTTGGGAGTAGAAAAAAACCGAGAATAACAAGTAAATATTTCTTTAGTAAGGAGAAAGAAGATTTTAAAAGAAAGCCTTTTTTATTTCCTTCTCTGCATTGTTATAAATTGTATATTGAAGTTGTAAGGGCGATGCGAAAAAGTCCCGAAGCAAATCGATACAAAAAAGGTAAACGTTTTTCTATGGCGATCAAATTACTTTTTAATATTTTTTAAGCAGTATCGTGATAGCCAAAAAAGGGGGACATTTTTACAAACTTTTCTGATATGTTATTTAATTTCCGCTTTTCTGAATATCATTTCCCACTCCATACGCATACCCTCCGAGCGGCTCAAACGTTTTTTTCCGTTTCTAATGTTCAGTTCAAGAGCGGAGAGCTCGTATTTATATGTATATTTTCTTAAACAATCATGGATAAAGTATTTTTAAGACTTCAGAGATATAATTAAATACAAAAAGATTGACTCATTCACTTTAAAAGCTAAGTTTTCTGACATGACAGTTAAAAGGTCAAAATAATTGGGCGCTCAGAGGGTTAATCCCTTTAATGTCCAAATCGAATTTTTTCAGTCAAATTTTTCATTACAATATTGCATGTCGTGAAATCAACTGTAATATTATTAAAAATTATTATGCCTGAAATATTTAAGTTTTATTGCCCTCCTAAGTCTAACGTACCTATTATTGGATACTAACCGGCCACGGTGTATTTGGTTCATTTCAAGCATCGATGTTTGGCAAGCCAGCTGAATGTCAATGTGGACAAAATATTGAATCTGTATCCCATGTAATTTTGGAGTGTGAACTATGGAGGGACCTTGTTAGAAATTATACGCAGTTAACTTTTCTTCAGTCTCCTCATTCAATCTTCTAACCAATCACAAGCTATTGTGATGATGTCATGATATAATACGTCACTGCGTGACGTCCCATGATTCCTTTCATGGAGAGCCGGTATAAGGCAGTTAGTGATGTAGTTTGAACTGTGCTTGTGAAACGTTCTTTATGTTTATGTCTTTGTCTTACGTGCTATGTGTTCAAAATAAACGATGATTAAACCAGTTTCTCGAAGTCCGCTAATTGCACTCTGCTAATTTCCCCTTCAGACCTTCGATCTCAATGGCCTAAGGAATCTATATCTGAATGGAAAAACAAAGACTTAAAAGAGTTGGTTCCCATACATGAGTTTCGCTCTACAGCTTCTGCAATTGTTAAAGCACTTTATGAAACTCGCTCAATGGACTGGTCCTGATCTATACTTTTATTTTTGTTGGTTTACTTATGGTAAATTAACGTTCTGTTTTTGGTGAACTTCAGAAAACTTTATGTTTTGAAGATATATATATGTAATAATCTCTCTTAATTTTGCTTTAAATTCTAATATTATATATTTTAAAGTCTTAATGTATTCCGAAATCACTTTTCTTAAGCTCCACTTTCGTTCTATTTCCCGCTCTGGAGGTATATTAAATCTCTCGTTTTGACATATTTATTGCTAAAAGAATATTCTAATTGCTTCCACGCGCCAACATAAATCGCGAATTCTTTTCCAGACTTTTCCCTGAAACGCCTACGTAATATACTAAAAATAGCTATTATTCCCTTCACTTTGATCACGTGTCTATCTGTTAAATCCCTACCTAAGAAAATGCAGGGATCTTCTGTTCTCTTTTGGCTTAAAAACTTCAGCTGAAATGTACGTACATTCCGTCATTCTCCCATAATAAAGGAAAATTAGTTAATAACTCGGCCTGTTTTGTTATGTAACGACTACAACAACGAATGCGTTTTAAATATGTATATATGTGTGTGTATGTATATGTGTATATATTTGTGTGTGTATCGAGTTGAATGCAGTTGAAAATTGAATGAGGTTGCATATCATGACTTGAAATAAGATAGTAATAGGGGTTAATGTAGCAGAGTCGGTTGAAGTTTTAATACCGATAATAGGGACTTTCGCCCCCCCCCAATTGGGTGGGGCTGCTTCACGCGGTCCTCATGTGATCAACCGGACGGCTTCGGCCAGGACGGGCATTCCTATGCTATTATTGAACGAAATGCAAAGTGCACAAAATATATATATATATAAAAATGAAATTATGTGAAATTCCTACAAAAATATTCTTTTAGTATTATTTACTGATATATTTGTTAATTTCAAGTAAAGTAATTGAAAATAATTGAACGAACTTAACCTTTTCTTCTGGACATGCCAAAAAAACAACTTTTGACTTGAAAATAAAAAGACTACATTATCAACAGAACACTTAATACGTGCTGTCATCGACTGAATATAAAACCAGCGAATGCATAAAAATACTTTTTTGTAAAATTTGCATTGAAAAAAATTCTTCCTATGAGCTTACGAATTGTTGTTGTGACGTTATGCATTATTGGGCTAAGCTCACCAGGATCTAGTGTCTTAAGGCAAGGCATGACATGGCTGAATACACATGAATCGGAGGAAGAAGGTTACGGGTTCTATCATCTGGCTGTGCTCTTAACCAACATTATTCTTAAACTGGTAGACCGATTTTCGGTGCAGCAACGAATTGCTTTCTGCGAACAGGCTGACTGCTGGATGTTTTCCTTTAATGTAAACATAGATGTGGATCAATTTCCCTTAAAAATCTTCCAGGAAGACAATCTACCCCACATATAGGCGCTAAATTGGACCTTTCCCTCGGGTCCGAGTGACTTAGACCAATAGAAGGTGCTACACTTCTCCTTTATTATGAGTTCTTTACTCATGGGCATGGCCAGATATGCTATACCAATTGGGATTAGAGCCATCATATTAATCCGTTCCTTACGGGTAATATCGATGCTGTACCAACAGAAAGTTTTCCTTTTCTTTCAGGCTGGTACAGTTATTATATGATTAAACGATTAGAATTTCACTATCTCATTGAACTAGTCAGTGTCTTTTCTAATCACTGGGAATATCGTTTTACTCCTCTATCCTGTTCATTGATCTTCTTCTGATGGTTAGATAGATTGCTAATGAGGTAAAAAATAGTAATTCCATAGACGGCATATGGAAACCATAGGATTTATCATCCAATTACTTCAAAGGTGTAGAAAACGGTTTCTAGTTTCTTTGTCGAAATCCCAACTCTAAAAGGATATTTTAGATTTTTTTATATCCCGCCATCCAAAGTTTAGAGGCGACATAATGCTATATTTAGTGGAAGAAATACAAAAAAAGTTTATTTTCAAATACATTGCGGAATTAAAATCACAAATTACAAATTTTAACTGTCAATGTATCTTAATAAGATTGGATTTTTCCCCTTAAATTTTAAAGTGAAGAATGATGGAATCTAAAAATATCTTTCTAAAACAAGAATCTTGGCGAAGAAACAGGAAGAAACCCCTTTTAAGATAATGACTGTCCTTTTCCACCACCCATGGGGCCCGCCAACAATTGTCCTCCATTAGAAATCAATATAGCCTTCACACATGTATTGGTAAGATAGTATATGGAAATAAAATTAGTAATTAAATTAATTAGGGTGAATAATGGGCAAGCATGTTAATTGATGCATAGGAACTGAAATTAAATCCTAACAGTTCGGTGGTAAAACATCTGTACCAACCAGTTCACACAAAAAAATTCTACTTGTACAGAATCAGGGGTGGAGCCAGTGGGGTGTTCGGGGATGCTCTGCCCCCCCCCCCCCATTCGGGGCAAATTTTACTACCCCGTTCACGCAACCGTCTATTCAACTAGTAGATAAATAAAGATCTGGAAAAAATTTGATTGGTCATCATTACGCCCCTCCCCTTGTACAGCATGTCGTGCCCCTCCCTCTGTCGGGGAGACCCTGCTCCCCCGTCGGGTGGACTCTAACACCACTCCTCACAATATCAGTACCACCCATAAGGAACAGATAAATTCAGGAACTGATAAGTGAACGTTTCAAGCATTTGTTCTGTGTTATAATATAAATTATCTTATCTACTGAATGTCCAAATGTCTGTATATCGTTAAAAACCTCTGGGGCGGAAATTAAAAGATTTTTTTCTGTGGTGCGTTTAGTGTTTATTCTTAAATTAAATCAGTAAAATCTAAACAATTAAAAAGAATCTTTTTTATAGTTACCAGCTAATAAGTTTAGTTAGTTTAATAGTTATCTCAGTTTCTTTTCAGTTTTTGCTCTTTGCTCTAACTGCCTATACTATTATATCTTTATAATTTTTATTTTTTAATTACTGCATTTATTTATTTATTTTGTTTAGTTAGTTACATATTTGTATCTTTTCAAGGATTTATATTTATTATTTATACTTATCTTTTTTTTCGTGTATATGTTTGTTTTTATTTTATTGTTCTTTAGCTTAAAATTCTCTGATTCAGATTTATTCTTTTGAATGTTTTATCTTAATTTATTCGCGTAAATTTCTTCGTTTAGATAGTTATACGTAATATTATTTTTCTTTGGTTCTTAAATTAGTTTATAATAAGAGAAATGCAGTTTTATTTTATTCGTTAATTTCTTTTATGTTATTCATTTTTTTAAATTTTTATGTTACTTTAGGACAATTTTAATTGAAATTATTAACATATTAGCTGTTTAATTGATATCTGATATTCGACAGTTTACCTTGGACCGTTTATCCTTTTAGTAACCTGTGGGGCTTTGGTCAAGTCTTCGGAGTCTGCATGCATGCTTGCTAGACATGTGACACATTGTGACATCCCTTTTTTAGTTCAATAATTGTTAATTTTTAAATTTGTTTAATCTTTTACTCAAAGCAGCAAAAATGTTCTCCCAGCGATTTTCTCGTGTACTTACAAAATACTGTAGATTTTCTATTTAGCCGCGGAGTATAGTAAAGAGCATCAAGTAGGGGAAATCAGGGTAAGATGGCAGGCCGGGCAAGATGGGGAATGGCTTATTTTAAGCCAGCAATTCCTCTGTACTCCATTCCATGCCATTTGTCCCACCCATTCAAGTCGAAAAACTCAGGCGCGTCATTCGCTTAAGGCTCCAAAGTGCGCTACCACGAGTGGCAGTAAGGGGGAGCGATCTTCTCTCCCCTTACTGCCGCTCTTCGATCCCCCTATTCCCCCCACTAGCGGATTTCCGATTTTTTAGGCTCGTCGCCAGGTCTCAATCTAGGCAGACCCTTTGATTTTGCCGCTACCCTCGCTCGAGGCTCCAAATTGGAATCGGCGCAAGAAGTGTTGGAATTTGAGTTTGTTGGAATTCCATCGATTTGAATCATTTGTTCAAAATTTCATAAGTTTTCGACTCTGACGATTGCTTTTCCTTCCCGTGTCCCAAAAATTCCATTTTGAATTAGTGTGAATGGCCCGCTTTAAGTTCATACTACTAGGTAGCACCACCTTACTGATACTACTAGTCCTCTACACTGCTGCGCACTAAAAAATCACATAGTGAAACCACTGACGTCCTTTCGTTGTTTGTTATATGATCAAGACAAAATGACCGGGGCAAGTTGATTATCTCGTCATCTTGTCCCAAGTGCTTTTTACTGTTTTCTTTTTGAAGACTATATGAATTTTTTAAATTTATTTTGTATACTTTTCCTGAACTACATGATCCACTATCTGTTCCATAACAAGCTGCAAGGCGTGAGACCTACACAAAATATTTTAATAAGCTTACCTATGAAAGATATGTCGGTTCAGAAAGACACACAGAAGGTGGAAGAAGAACATTTAAAACAGCAAAGAAAGAGGCTAGATTGTATAAAAGGAGTTATTACAAAGAAACTGAAGTTTGATTCCTTTAAAAAGCCCAAACTTCTGACACTCATGATGTCAGTTCAAACTTCCAAAGAAAATATAATACAGTAACCTGCGTGTGATGAGATCTATGCTGACCTTCCATCAGGAGACTAAATAGATTGTTGTAAATGCCACACATGGTGGCCCGAGGGCTACTCAGGCTCTGTATGAGGAGAATTTGCGTCTAATTTCTGCAAATGAAAATTACGTATTTTTAATTATATCAATTATTATGAGCTAAAATTTTAACTATAATAACCCTTTCATTAATACTAATTAAGGAAAGAATACTTAACAACGTTTAATAATTACTGTCCTGCCCTGTATTTTCCAAAAATAAAAATGTATTGAACTTTTATCACAATTTTCACCTTGTCCCGGTACCGGGACAAGTTGGCACTTTTGCTTTGCTTTTTTAAGATGGCAAAATAACTTTGATAATATTGAAATAAAAATTTCTCAATTTGAGTACAATACAACAACACGTCAATCTAATAATATATGCAAAGAAAAAAATTTACCGCAAAAACTGAATTTATTAAAAATGGTTACATGTTAACATCGCCACCTTAACCTGGTTTCCCCTACGCGTTTTAAACCTGACCGATTTGGTCCAAAATTGGGCACAGATCAACGATTTTAGTATAAAATCTGTATCGAATTTCATTTATCTAACTAGTTGCACTATTGAGTTATCAAGTTCACATTCGATTATGGTGAGCAAACCGTGGGTCGCGATCCCCAAAGGGATCGTGGGAAAATTTTTGTGGGTCGCCAAATTCAATGAAATTTATTTGACAATAGAAAATATAAGGCTTCCCTTAAAAAATTGTGGTTGCGACCGTCAGAGGGGGTCGCGACTAAGGTTATGAGACCTCCAGAGGATTCGCGACTAAGGCTATCAGACCTCCAGAGGGGTCGCGACTAAGGTTATTAGACCTCCAGAGGATTCGCGACTAAGGCTATCAGACCTCCAGAGGGGTCGCGACTAAGGTTATTAGACCTCCAGAGGATTCGCGACTAAGGCTATCAGACCTCCAGAGGGGTCGCGACTAAGGTTATCAGACCTCCAGAGGTGTCGCGACAAAATTTGACACAAAGTGAGAGGGTCGGAAATGAAAATAGTTTGCTCACCACTGGGTTAGGGTACAAAAGACAACAGATTCTTTGACGGATTTGTTACATATTTTTAAACACAGATTTGCAATTATGGTGATAAAACCATATATCAAATGCCATTCATCTATCTCTTTGCATTTTCGAATATTCATGTTCATGTTCACGCAAGCAGAAGGATGGATAGACTTCTCGCTGCTAATTTTCGTCTAAAATTTCCAAAACAATTCCAAAGTAATTTTTGAAATTCCTTCCAAGCTATTCAATTATCTCACATATTTATCAAAATCAAAATCTTAAAACTAATATATTTTTGAACTAAATACTCTGCACTCTTCTAAATAATTGCTACATTTATCACTATTACTTTCTACACTATTACTATTTTCTACATTTAGATCCATATTTTATAGGTGTCTTCAATGTCTTTGTCTTTCTTATGTTTGTAAATTTTACTGGATGCTTTTTGCACCTTCTTTTCACGTATTATCCTATCACATGTGTAGCAGACCTAAATTTTTTTTCTTGTCATTTGAAGTAATCATTCGTATTTGTTGAAAATTTTCATTTATTTCGTAAATATAGGCATCAAAATCGTAAAACTAGGCACGATAACAAACTTTTGATCTAGATACTTGATTCTTGAATTGTATCTCTGAGAGATACGAGGTTTAGGGATTTTTAGCAACAGAGACTGTTATCCCCTAATTCAAAAAAAATATTTATTCTAAAATGTGTTTCAATCTGCTTAAAAATTAAGTAAAATTGCCATCAGTAGATGTAGTAGAAAAATTGTCGATTCAATTCGGTCACGACAAAAAAAATGGCGCCCTCCTAGAAGGGCGGCCATATACCTGATCTAGATGCTTTGGACTCTTCGGAATAATATAAACAAATAAATGCCAATGTTCGAGTACGCATTCTTTTCGTCGAACAGAAATTACATTAAATGTTTACTTCACATTTATGATAATCTCACAATTGTCTCAGCAATCACAACAAAATAACATTGACACTTTTGATTATTTATTAACCCTGCATTGTCAAGCCATGCCTTGATGCGTTTGCCATGAAATTTCGTTGACATGCCTCACTCTGTCAAACTAAAAGGTGAGGGATGTTTGTTTCGAATGACTGGAGTGATTTCTAGAACGTCATAGAAGCTTCTGAAACGTTATGGAAATTTTCGAATTTCCTGAAGCATGTAGAACGCTGTTGAAAAGTCTAAAGGAAATATGAAAGGCAGTAGTGGCGGCTTGTGTTATGTAATCTAGAGGGAGATGTAACTTTTAATCCTTCACTACTCTTGATGCATATTTGTACCACTCACATTTTGTGCCTTTTTTCATTAACTTTGAGTAGCTTTATATTTAAGGAATAAACTTATAACATTTTTTTCTCTGCTGATAGATAAGTATTTTAACAAATTAATGAAAAAATTTTAACTCGAAATTTGTTAAACTGAAATTTTGAAAACACTTGTATCGCGGAAAATTTCTCATATGTATTTCATCGCCATTTATACCTAAAAGTTATCCAAAAAATCCTTTGGATTGCAAGGTTTCATTCAAATTTAATTACTATAAAAAAAGTGTTTTCAATTAAATTTTTGTTTATTATTAATTTTCCTTCAATTTCGTACTTATTTTCAAAGTTTTAGCTCGCGAAAAAATTTTCAGCTGTGGTAAAATGTTTGAAACTCTATTTCTAGCTCAGCTGGTGCTGCCGAACTCGACAGTTCCCCTTCAACTTAAAAACGTAGTGGCGAATAGAAGGAAAGGCCTGCGCTCTGTAACTACGCATGCGCGCAGGCAGAATTCGGTGCTGGAACGATCCTCGCTTCTCCTTTACTTTAAGTTGCTTTAATTTAAAATAGGGAACTTAGTTCTCTGCCTCAGTCTTTCCTAACGGCTTATTTGAAGATCGAAATCGTTTCATGTAAAATTGCGTTATATTGTTGATAGATTTAAATATTAAACGCGAAAAACAATAAATTTACACAATGGAAAAAGTTGGGAGGTGCTGCAGTACCGCACCCCTATGCACGAGTCGCCCCTGAGAGGCACAATACTCTATAAACAAATGGAAGAAAATTATTTTATTTTTAATTTGTAAATTATTTCATTAAAATCTAAAAAATATTCCATCAATAAAATAATATTAATAAAACTTTCAGTTATCAATATACCGTTGATCCTTTTCCTCTGTCCTACAAGATTTTGATAAGAAAAATACCGGGCAATGCCGGGTTTTCTGTTAGTGTAAACATGAAACAAATGCCAAAGTTCAAGTACGATTCCTTTTCATTCAACTGAAATTACATTAAATCTTTACGCCGCATTCTTGATACTGTCAGAGCTGTATTACCAAGAGCAACAGAATAGTTTCCATTGACTCTTTTAATTATTTATTAACCCTTCATTGTCGAAACAAGAAGCGGAAGATCCGAAATAGAAAAATCAGCAAATAAGAAGACACGCACGCACTGCTGGCGTTGTATTAAATAAAAAAAAATCACCTGCGGCAGAGTCTTCCGCTTTTTCCGCCATGCTAACAAAGCTTCCGCTGCAACAAATGATTGAATCAGGGCCGCTATCGTTGCTTTGGTAACCAGACAACCAGGAGGATTACACGAGAATTTTTATTTTTTCCTTGTCTTCATTGCCCCAAGTCATTTCTATTTGTGTTCTTTTGTTATCGTTTGCTTCGGCTTATGAATAAATTTTATTTACGTATTTGATGAGTTCTCGTTTGCAATTATGTATCTGTTTCTAATAAGTGTAAACTATTCAAATATTTATCAATACTAGAAAATGTTTACAAAAATTGTTTTAATAAAATAAAGTGTAGCAGAATCTCCAATTTTATGTAATAAAGTGGCAAAACTAAATTTAACAAATAGAATCGTCGAACAAATGAACTTATGCGTCGTGATCTATGTAACGAATGAATTAAATAAAGCGTTCCATCCAATTTTAAATTGCTGTATTCTAAAGCTCAATTTTTTAATTCGGAAGTAAATTTAAAGGCACATAAGTGGTATTATTTTCATAAAAATTATTTGCTTTTGTTTATAACCTTACCTCGATTCCAGTAATTTTTAAATCAAATAACACATTGAGATTAACATTAGCTTTCCTTCGATAGTTTGGGAATATTAGCGTTCCTTCTATCATTTTTCTCGTATATTCTCCGGATAAGAATGCCACTTATATCATATATTTAATACTGTTCCTTAAACATCGATAGACTATCGATACTATCGAAGCCAAGTCGATAGTATCGGGTTTGCGGAACTATCGACTGAAACAATCGATAGTTTCGACTTTCTCAAAACTATCGATAGTTTTATCCCGGACAATATTATCAATAGGCGCATTTTCAGTACTATGGATAGTCTCAAAACTATCGATTGAAACAATCGACTGGCACTATCGATAGTATCGATTGTTTCGAAGCTATCGATAGATCGCCGGGGAGAAAACTATCGATACTATCGATAGTTTGGGAATATTAGCGTTCCTTAAACCTCGATAATTGAAATATCGATGTCTAAGTAACGCTGATATTTAAAAATAATTTTGCCTATGTGTTTAAGCAACCAACGCTCTCGATTGGAATTTTTCTGTCTATTACTCGACATTTTTTATTATTATAACTTATTTATTTATTTTGTAATTTATCCGTATTTCGAATATAACTTCAGAAATCATCATCCAATGAAATTATCCAGTTTTTTTAATTGTAGTAACTATCTTTTGATAATTTATCTGAAAAATAAATTTTGATAATAAACTATCTTTTTATAATTTACCTGGCATATCAATGTTTTAACTATGTCAATTTGACTGCAATGCTTTTTTATCTGAGAGAAAGAGAAATTTCCATAATTTTTTTATTTAATTAATTCTCTTCCAGCCACAATATCTTGAAAACAGATAACTTCATTGCATTTTTCATTAAAATGAGTGGCAACGCACATGTAAATAAGCGCAATAATTAAAAATACATGTAATGTTTTCCTTGAACGTGAATGGCAACTCGCAGTTTTATCACAGTTCGAATACGAGAAAAAATGCAATTTTTACATTTTAGAACGTGGGAAAATTACGTATTTGCTTCGTATAATCGAAGCAATTTATCATTACAATGAATACGAATGAATCGGGACTGTTGTGAAACGATGCATAAACTTAAACGACGTATAAATGAGAA
>BGPR01001877.1:158281-203855 GCA_013235015.1 Araneus ventricosus | reverse complement strand
GAGTATCTCCCATACACAGGGACGTGGCCAGCGTCTCACATTTGGGGGGAGGGGGTGAGATCCAAAAAATGCTGACCCTCATGATGAACTTTGCAGACTTAAAAGACAAATATTTTATAGTGCCTAATATACATACATGTTCCTGCATAATGTCATTTTCAATGATGGGGATACGAACTATCTAAGGGCTCAAACAAAGACAAAAGACCTGCCTTCAAAAATCACATTAAAAAATAAAGACAAAATTTAGCTTAGCAAAGGCACTATTTTATTCCCTCCTCGGTAGGAAGTCCTAACTCTCGATGGAAAATAAACTCGTCTTCTATAAATCACTTTTGCGACCATTGATTAGCTGTGCTTTCCCATGTATGTATGTGGGTGCAACTCATCAGAAAAACTGGGAGCACTGCAAGAAAAATATCACAAATGTCCTCAGAAACTAAATTTATTCGTAAAGATCTAAAACGCAAAACCATTTGGGATTTATTTAAAATATAGCCATAAAATATTTGAACAAAATGGATAATAGATATTAACGAAGCCGCAAGAGAGATTCCAGTGCATGATCCTAGTATAGGAAGAGACGCAGAGCAAAGCGCTATTTAGAAGCACCCTCACCTCAAGACTTTCTGAATTGCCATATAGCCTGATTTGACAAATATAATCAAAAGGACATACCAACAATACAGTACAATTTTTTTAATATAAATAATTTCATTGCCACTATAATTACAAAGCTATAAAGTCGTTTCCCAGAGATGCTAATTTTGGCGACCATTTTGGTGACTTGGCGACAGAGCTGGCGACTTTGGCGACAAAAGGAATTTTCCAGAAGGACCTCGAACTTTCAACCAATTTCTACCGGCTTCACGAACTTTTTGGAGATTACGTTACTTCCTACGTAATGAAGTTACTTCCTGTTGAAAAAGTATAAAAGCAAGCTCTCAAGCCAAGAAAAGTTAGTTGGATTTTTTGATCAGCAAGCAAGCTAGTGAGCTAATAAGAAACTCTGTTGTGAATTTTTTACAGGTGCTGTTTTAATACTTGTGTTACGTTTCTTTGCTTAGAATACCTGCAAAATAAAGAGCTTTATATTTTTAATCCTGCTTATTGAACTGCATTCACGTACACACACAAGACGATTTCGTCATATTTGGTGTCAGAAGTGGGATATTTTGATTTTCCTGTGAATGCCAAGACCGGACCTTTCACCAGATCAATGGATGAAAAGTTTGAGAAGCTGTTTGCCATGATGGCAGAGATGAAAGCCGAATTGGAAGACAAAATGGAGGCTGGACAGGAAGAGATGAGGGTTGTACAAGCCGGATTGGAAGAAGAAAATAAAAACTGGGCAGGAAGAGGTGCGATCCGGACAAGAGAGAATGGAGAAAGGACAAGAAGAAATGAAAGGATTGATTGACGAAGTAAAGGGCGAGGTCCAGAGGAAGATTGACGAAGTAGAGGAAAAAGTTCAAATGAAGATCGAGGACCTGAAGAGCGAAGTTAAAGGGCAGATTAAGGAGGTGGAGCACAAAGTTCAAGGGAAGATAGAGGAAGTGGAGAACAAAGTTCAAGGGAAGAACGGCAACATTGAAAGGAGGCTCAGTGAACTTGAGGATAGACCATTCAGTTTCTCGGCAAGTCCACAATTCATGT
This sequence comes from Araneus ventricosus, assembly GCA_013235015.1. Taxonomy (NCBI): domain Eukaryota; kingdom Metazoa; phylum Arthropoda; class Arachnida; order Araneae; family Araneidae; genus Araneus; species Araneus ventricosus. The sequence goes on along the minus strand of BGPR01001877.1, from coordinate 202,199 downwards.
CTTCTCGACCAAACCCTCGAGTCAAACCCCTGACATTCGATGGACAACACCATGGACAGTCTTTAAGACTCAGTTTGACGTTGTGAGCTTTACAAATGGTTGGACGGATTTTGAGAAAGCCAGTCAACTTGTAGCATCGCTCCGAGGATCAGCGGCGGAGGTTCTTCAAGGAATTCCAGTTGATAAGTTGACAGACTTAACGAACCATCAAGAAAGCTTTGGAATCCAGATTTGGAGACAGCCACCTGACGCAATTTTATAGAACTTTCCTTCCCAATAAGAAGTTAGGTGTTTTTGTGATGTAAAAACAACTGCATTCTCCCGATCATAAATCTGTCAGTCTACTTCTATCCCTTTTCTCCACGAATGGTGCAATTCGAAGACACCATGAAATTGCAGGATTCTTAAGCTGTCCTGCTCATAAAAGCTTCCAGGAGGGTTGGAAAAGAAATTATTTTGTGTAGTTGTTTCCTTACGTGGTATATTTCAATGTTTCTGGACATAATTATCAAGATTTTGGAAGAGAAATGCTGACATTTTACATAAGAGAAAGAACGCCCCGCAAAATGAGAGCTGGATATATTTTTCTAGCATTAAACACACAGACGCATAAAAAATAAGTAAATAAAGATGTTATAGAAAGATTAAAAATATATGAGAATTTTTTTAAATGAAAAGTGAACATATCCATTTTACAAAGTTGGTTTTTGAAGTGGATATTTTTAGTTTTGCTAAAGTAGTAAGAACTTTGGGTAATTTTACAAAGAGGAAAAAATAAGTTATGAGACAAAATGAATGATACTGAACTCTCGTATCGTTGCAGGGCCGGACGAACCTAAAAAAATCTAGGAGTGCAAGATTTTCAAAACAAAATGAGATCCGCAAAATCCGCAACGGAGTTTCTGAATTAATTAGAAAAGTTTCTGAAAAAATTCTAAAAAACAATAAAGCAATCTAATTTTATTTACTAATGAGCACAAAACTTTCAATCACTACTTCAGTAATCCATATATATAAAAGACAATGTCTGTATGATTTCTGCCCCAAACTTGAGAATTGCTCTAAGAATTTTACTAACTCTTTCAATAAGTGTTGCATCTGGGGAACGTAGTTTTTCGAAACTAAAAATAATCAAGAAATATTTGCGAACAGCATCATCTCAAAAAAAAATTGTCAGACCTCGCTGTATTAGGGATTGAGTATGAAGTAGCAGTTTAGATGTTTCTGAATTAATTAGAGAATTCTCTGAACTAAAAGTTCGTAAAAAAAAATTTGTCTGAATTATACTCCTGTAAACTATTTTTTTCAATGAAGTATTTTAAGTGAAAAGTTATTATAGGCATTTGTGTCAATTACTGATTTACACTGTTTTTTTTTTTTTTTGAAGTTCGCTAAAAAATGTGAAAAAAGACCACGTATCTTTTTCTTTTATTGTGCTTACATTGTAGTTCTATAGGGGAGCAATTTTTTAATTTTTCCACGGAGCGTTTCAAAGGCTGAGTACGACCCTGATAGTTGGGTACTCAGATGAGAAAATTGTAACAAAACGCTTTTTAGAAAAAAGCTTATGTGTTCACTTTTGTCAGAAAGCTCCTCATATGTAGTTCTTCAAAAATATTTAACCTTTCATTTTTAAAGATGCTTTTTTATGACCATCTTTTCTTTTGAAATCTAGGGAATGCACATTTTTAATCGAGAAAAAAGAATATAAAAAGTTCCCAAACTTTATTTTCAAGCAATAGTTTGTTTCTGAGGTCAGCGGCATAACATTGTGACATTTCTTAAAATTCCTGAAACAGTTTAGTATTTGAATAATGTAAATTATTATTAGCAGCTAACAACTTTAAATATTTTAAGAGGTTAAATTTTATACTCTCAGGGTTTAAGATGTTTCAATGCAATCACTGAATGTTACTGCTAGTCAAGTTTCTTTCTGTATAAAAAAAATCGATAATAGAAAAAAAAATATAGTAAAGTTGGAGAGAAAAGAAATTCATTCATTCATATAAGCTTAGCAAGGAAGGTTAAAATATGCAGCTTTTAAATGCTATTCAGTTGACTGTAATAAATGTCAGTAACCGCATAATTAAAATATATGCTCACTTGAAAGAAACTGTTTCACACTGAGTTAATATTTGTCTCCTGTTGTATAATAAATCGTATCATTGTGGCTTTTATATCAAATTAGCAAAATTTTTATACAAAATACATTTTTTATAAATATATGATGAAAGCTAACATACTAAATGAATGTTATTAAAAAATTGTTAGCATCTCTTAGAGTTTCTTAAATTTATATTATAAAAAATTTAAATAATTATTTATTCCTTTTTTGTGTCGTGGAAAAATTTTCATAAATGTTTTCTTATATTTAAAAAGATAAAAATAATATGCAAAATAAGCCCACAATAAACATTAAAATTTAAACTGTCTTTTCATTTTCTGATTATTGTTACTCAATTCTTCTATCGAATTAATGTTATTTTTTAAATTCTAAGATATTAAAAAACGTAGTATTGATATTTTCTCTTTTAAATCATCTGAAGAAAAAAAGTAATAAAGACTTAAGATAGATGAGGATATTTGCATTAAAAACTTCTTTACTTTCTCACATGCGAAGTAAACAACAACAACAACAACAAAAAATTATAAACGCCAAAAAAAAAATCGACATCGAGATTTTGATGATTTTCTACGTTCGAGTCCCCGAATACGAAAAAAAAAAAAAAAATCTTTTTTTGGAGTTATATATGTCTGTCGCTTCGTCCGCTTGTAAACACACACCTATTTCGGTGTGTTGTCATTTTGACGGAAATATCGATTTGCCGTGGTCCCCGATTAAGGGTACTAAAACTCGGCAGTTTCGGCCTTGTGTCCAAGGACTTGCAGGGGGATGATACTTTTATTAGGGAGTACACTAGAAAGTCTAGGGAAGAACACTGCCGCTTTTTACAGATGGGTAACAGAAAATTTCGGGATCTACAAAACAGTGACATCTCATTTCCTTCATTGCTCTTGAGATTTTATCTTTATTTATTTTACTACAGAAGGGAAAGTTTGCCCGGATCCCGGGCAGTTAACAATAATCTTTATCACCACGCCAGGTATACCCCTGACCCTGAGCTCGGAGTCGGAACGGCTCCTTGTCGGTGACAACAATGGTCTGTAAGAGAATTCAAAAACCAACTTAGTAAATAAAAGTTCACTTTGTTTTTTTAGAGTTTCAATAAATAATTCTGCAAATGTCGTGGATACGCAGAATAAAATAATACATTCGATTACTTTTTTCAAAATTTACCGACTCATTTAGTCAACTTGCCAACTTCAGAAAAATCTGGGGGGTGTCACCCTCCCTATCCCCTTCGCCACGTTCCTGCCCATACAACGTTTTTTGTGGCGTTTTGGCGTGTGAATCAAATTCCTTCCTGAGACCCCATGGGAGGAACGTAGTCCTACGTTAATAAGGAAAATTACCATTTTCTTATGAAATACACATCTATATCCATAACCCTAGAAATTATGACAAACATTTCAATAATTTATGCACTCATAAAATACATTAAATGACAGATCTCATCCTGATATAAAAAAGTATCTTAAGCTTAAGATTCACAGAGTGAGAGACAATCTGACATCCATGAGCTATAAAAAAACTTCCTAAATTTTCAGAGCTTCCTTTTAACCGTGAACAAATATATGATTGAAAGATTTCATGAAACAAGGAAACAGATTTGACTTTCATTACAACAATGGTAAATATAGAAAATCGTAATTAAACTTATTTTTTAAAAAAATGTTAAAATTATAGAAAAAATTACTTAACCAGATTAGTAACAATGAAAAAATATTTTCTTTTTCTTTTTTAATTTTAGGATGGCATAAAAATCTTTTCATGCAATAAATATTTTTGGAAGTTATTGTAGGAAAAATACAAAAAGTTGCTTAATTATTTAGTAATTGAAGTTTTGAAAAAATCACTTTGATGTGCATATTCCCACTATTCAAAGTATATTGGTTCCAAATTCCGTAAATCTAGGTCAAATGGTCTGCCTTGTAGAACACTTGAGAGACAAACACACATTTGTTTTTATTATTAGTTGAGATATATACATTGGTTTGAAGATGTTCAAAGGAGAAAAAATTTATGTAAACATTGCTGAGAATAGAATCTGTTTAAGTTATAAAAGAAGATCCTCTAATATTCACCTTTAGATCTTAAAAAAAATCCCCTGTTTTATTCAAAAGATCTCTATAATCATGAGATTAGAAACTAAATTAATTAATTTTAAAAAATTAAAAATATATATCAAGAAAATTTGCATCCTAACAAAACAACATGGTTAAACACTGGTTCAGATGGTAATTATGGTCTGCTGCAAATGTCAAAAAAGTAAAACAAATAATTATAGACAAATAAGAGCCGTAACGAATTGTGTCTAATGTATATATGTAATAATCTCACTTAATTTTACTTTAAATTCTAATATTATATAATTTAAAATCTTAGTATAATATTAATGTACTCCAAAATAGCTTTTCTTAAACTCCTGTGTCGTTTTATTTCCCACGCTGAAGGTACATTAACTGTTTGAGTGCGGCGAAGCGTGCCGAAAATGCGCGCCGCACTCAAACGGTTAAATCTCTGGTATGGCATATTTATTACTAAAAGAATATTTTAATCGCTTCCACGCGCACACAAAAATCGCGAATTCGGTGCCAGACTTTTCCCTAAAACACTTACGTAATATACTAAAAATAGCTAATATTCCCTTCACTTTGATCACGTGTCTATATGTTAAATCCCTATCTGAGAAAATGCAGGGATTTTCTGTTCGCTTTTGACTTGAAACTTTCATACGACGCGTACGTATTTTCCGCCACTTTTATAATATGTTGAATAATGAATAATAAATAAAAAATATCTCTTTATTCAGCCTTTTAATGACTACAACAACGAAAACATTTCATATAAATATAGAGAGAGATGTATCTAATCTCATAGAAAATTAACATTAGTCAAAAGTACAAACTATTTTGTACATTGACAAAAAATCTACAAAAATCACTTTAGTTATTTTATTTAACACAGAAATTTTTATGCAAACACAAAACTTAGGCTTATAGCATAGAACTAATGTCTGCGTTTGTTATTCAACAAAAAGGCACTGATTATAAATTATGATATCCGTTATATGTATCACTTTTTCAATGACTATTCATGTTTAAATAATTATAAATTCAAATGCCATGTTTCGAAATTAAAGTGATTTATGAAATAAAACTAAATCTGGTACCTAATTTGCAATTTTTTTATTCTAAATCTCTAACATTATAATTTTTTTGCCTTTTAAATTATTTTCCATTTTTTTAATTTAAATTCAGTTTATTAATGGGCTTGTATTCATATTTCACTAATCTTTTAAATACCCAGATAGCAAAGAAGGTCGCAGAAAGGTTTCCATTTCACTTTCCATAGGCTGTCAGAGAACCGCGCAAACCGTTTCGGAAACCATTGCCGCAAGGTTTAGATGGGAAAGCTTTTAATGAACTACCTCACCGACAAGGTTTGTACGACAAGTCCGCGAAAGCATTTCCACTCAAACCGTTTCTGAAACCATTCCCGTAAAAATTGACGTAGGAAAGCTTTTTATGAACCACCTGTCCCATCATGTGTAGTAGCCCCGTCCGGTATAGTGGTAATTGCGTTTGCCTTCCAACTCTATGAACGCTAGTTCGATCCACGGTTCGGAGGAATGTGAAGTTCTGTCACAATCTACCACGAAATCGTACAAGTAAGTTCAATTAAAAAAATTAATCAAATTAATACTTAAGCTTTGATTAATTAAGATTCCTAATTGATCTACTTACTTGACATTCCAGATAACTCTAAGTTGAACTAAGATGACGTCAGGAGAAGAGGAATAAAAAAGGGGTCTTAACAACCTTTTGAAAGGCTTGTAATGAAAGCTTGGGGAAATCTTACTAAAAACCTTGTTTCTTGTTGACTAGCGAACCCTTCCGCGACCATGCCGAAAGGTTCAACCCTTGTCATGGAAACCTTTGTGACAACCCTTTACCCTTGCTGACGACAAGGTTTCCAAAACCTTTTAGACAAGCTTTCTTTGCTATCTGGATATTTACTAAGTCCCAAAAATGATCAGTACTTTCAGAGAACGCTTTAACATTTTCAATTTATTTCAGTGCTACATTTTCAAAACAGAAATGCTTTATCCAGTTTTTATGATATTTTGATACTGTAAAACAACTTTGAATCTAAATGTATTCTAAAAGATTTAAACAAAAATTCAGTTTTAGTCCCCTAAATCAGTCTTTTACACATCTCCAACAGTTCTGGAAACTGATAAACCTTGCCAACCTGCCGTTTTTAATAAAGGTACACATTTCGCTTTCCAGTCTTTTGAAAACCGCCAAGACTCAAAAACTGATAAACCACACCAACATAGCAACCCGTCTTTTTTAAAAAAGGCACCTGGCACACACAGCAACCGTAGTCAGCTCCCGTACTTGTGGTTCGTTCGTTCTGTAAGTGGGTTGGTAGATTATGCTTTATTACTTTGCAGGAAGTTTGCTGCAAAGTTGCCACATCAAGTTTGTCATGACAAGCTAATATCAAGAAAAATCAAACTTGCTGCAAGTGTACATGCTATCTGAGTTTTGCTAATAGGGTAGCTGCTACAGCCTGAAGACTAAAAATCTGAAGTCTGGCCCAGGAAACCGGCAAAATCTTTTTATACTGAATGCATTATTGAAAAACAATAGAAGTTGTAGGTAGCCTTGAAATCTATACGGATAGATGAAAACCAAAGCTAGGGTGTAGAGACAGTTGCAGATACAACTTCAAACTGGACTTGATCAATGCACATTGGTAATGCAGAAGTTGACAAGTTAGATAAACTGGAGATTATATCATCCACTTCAACAACTCTTCACGTTTCCTGAACTTGGAAATCCCGATTTCAACTGTTCGCGTGGAGACACCAGAACAACTCTTATACCATTTTCTATCACCTCACAAAATCACTGAATGACCTTGGAGATTCGGTGTGCCAGCCCAGAGGTGTGTTCAAAAGAACCTGGCACTACAACGTCATAGTAAATGACAAAGCCAAAGGAAGAATACAAGACATACTGAAAATGCAGAACAGTTGCCAAGAGCAGGAAATCACACGTAACAAGATCGTTCAAGCGGTTAGGTTCTTGGTGAAAATGTTTACTCTATAAAGGTAATCCATTAAGAAATATAGTGGCATTATATTTTCATAAGCGGAAAAAGGCTACTCATCACAATATTATTTAAACAGAATAATAGTTCAAACTATTTGATTCACGCATAAGCTGAGATCCTTCCTTTCTTGTTCCCGAGATAAGTGGACCACGTTCACAGAAATGCTCTAAGGTATACGCCCTTGCACCTAATCTATAAATAATTTGGATTCTGTTCTGGAATCAATTCAGTTTTGTTTTCTTACAATTAATTCACAATTACAAAGTTGTTAATATAAATAATTATTGATAATTTTGTAATATTTATGCTTTAAATTTTTTAGTTGAAGTTGAAGTGTTTCTTCAAATAAAATTATTCCTTCTTTTTTTCCCCTAAAGAGTTTTCCCTCCTGTGTTACAGACGATTCTCGCTTCCGAGATGAGGGAGTTGAGCAGCCTACAGGCATCCGATGATGTAGCGCATGCGCAGTTAAAGTTGAATGGCCATTACTACTCTGTTATGATCGAAAAGTTTGTTATTATCAGAGTTCGAGTGTGATCTGTCAAATGTTTGTGAGCGATTTGTTAGAATGGATATATGCTCTTTCAGCTGACAAGAAAATGATATAAACATGAATAATAGGGGACATGTGCAGCAACCCTATTACAGCAATTCCCTTGCCATTCGTCAAGAAATCCAGAGATTCGAAAGTGTCCATCCTAGCATTTATGCAATTTACGATCATCTGGAACTTATGCCTGATCCTTTACTTGCTCAGCAAATACGAGAACACGTTGTCTGTATAGAGGGTATGCTTCTTAATTTATTCGTTACACTGATCATTGTTTACTTTTGTAGTAATTCCTCTTTTAAATCTCTTCATAAATGCAATGGGAAGCTTGACCATGATGTTACTCACAAAATGACAATTTTGACCTGTCATTTGTTAATATTTAATTTAAAATACCACTCATTTATTGCAGCTTTACATTTAAACCTGGTGTACCGTTATTGAATTCATGACTTGAATCATAAAAACAGGCAACTATCAAAACTAAAAATGCAATCATTATTTTTCATCAGTTTCTTTTTTTTAGCATCTAATATGCTTTAAGATTTTTCAGGAAATAATTTTGCAAACCTTGTTTTTATTTGCTAGCTGCATCCTTCTTCAGATATAAATAGCTGTATGAACTCTTAATAGCCTAGCTAAATTACACTAGCAAGTATGAAAGTTTTTATCAATGCAGTAGTTATTCATTTATGTTTTTAGAATTGGCTGTGTTATTTTCCTTTTCAGCACAGAATTATTAAGATATCATAAAATCTATTATTAAGGATTCTTTGGTGACTTAATTGATTCTGTTGTTTAATATCTGTTGAATGCTGAAGATAATATTCGTGAATTGTTGCACTTCTTTTTAAAAGTAGTTTGTGATATAATAGCTAAATGTTGTTCATGTTGTAATTCAAATTTGGATGTATAAATATCTATACATGTTTAAAAAGTAAGTATTCTGAAATTCATTCTAATCAGATGCTTAGTTTGGATAATTGTAAATATGTTCCTAAGAATGTTTACAGAATAATTATTTAAGTTACTCACTTATATGTTTCTAAATAACATTATTAAAGATTTAATTATTTTGGCATAGTTTTCAATGGATTAAAGGGCCTTTGATTAATATTTTTCTTCATGATAATATTTCTTTATCTAATAATTTGCTGAAACTTTATTTCATGGGTGATATATATGCATAATTGATATCTTTAATGCTATTTTTTATTAAAATGAATGCTTAGAATTCATTATATTTTTTTATTCAAAAAGTTGCAAGTTAGAAGCACTTTAAAATACTAGATCTTTTTTCTACATAATTTAGAACTGAATTCTGGAAGATATATCCCAAGCCCTTGCTTATGATTTTATAATTTTGAATACAGTTACTTACTTAGAAGCTAGTTAGCCTTTTGGAATGCAGATTGTTTTTTGTTTTTTTTGCATATATTCTGATTTTTTTTCTTTCAAAATTAGCTTTCCCAACCTTTGGCATCATCAGAAACCATTGCAAGTTTATATTAAATGTGTTTTATTATTTGTTTAAAGATGAGTTCAAAAATTTTTTCTATATGAATGTTGTTCTTAGGACTTTTTAAACCTACCTTTATTTATTAGCTTCATATTTAGAATCTATTACTAATTTTATAAGATATAATATTCTATTCTATGATATATAGCTTTTTGATTTGGAATGCTATTTTATATAGCTTCACAGAATTGGATAAATACAATGTTAGCCATTCAGTGATATACAAGGAGTTATTTTCAATGAGTTGCAAATGATATGTTCATATTTAGATGGATACTTTCTAAATAAGAAATACAATCTTTCAATTCTATTTGGAAGTTGTTTTCTTCAAATTTCTTATGTTTTGCAAGCTTTCTTACTTTTTCTTTTTGTTGATGAATTTAAACAATCTTGTCCGACTTTCTAAACAGTTTGAAGGTATGTATAAAATACTGTAATGTGAAAAGTGTTTTTTTTGTGGTATAATGTTTATTTTTATTCAACCTCTGGATAAGCTAATTCAATTTGTCTTCTAACTAGATAGTGCATTCTGTTTTGATAATTTTGATTTCTTTTCATATAAGAACCTAAAGGCTACTTGAGATATTTAAGTATATTTCTCGATTAATTTTATTGCTGTTTTTGATTAAAGCTTTTAGTAACAGTTATTCTATAATATTTAGCACAAGTCATATTCATCGTATGACCTCAAAATTGACCTCGTCCCGTTTATTCAATCATCTCTTTAAAAAAAGCAATCAGTATGTCCAAAGGTAATGGGTAGGGGAGACTTGATCCCTTTTTCAGTTTTTAATTTTTATTTTGGGAAAAAACAAAATTTTAAAAAAATGTTCAGTCATTATTAAAGGCGTATTTGTGTTTTTTGTTGTAGTATTTTTTTATTTTTGAAAAACCATTTTTAACATAAAGATAAATTGTTTTCTAACAACTAGAAAAAGGATCAAGTCTCCCCAATTGCAGGGAGACTTGATCCTTGAAACAGATGAATTGAAATGATTCAAATTAAGTAGTAGAAATCAAATTTATTGTTGACTAACATGTAAAAAAGGGAGAAAAACACATAAAGAAAACTCTACATTATTGAAAATCACTGTTTCCCATATGAAGGATTGTTATCGCTGAAATTAATGATCAAATACATTTTCAAAGCTTGAAAAATCAATAATAAATGTTAAAATTGTTGCAGTGCGAAGGGTTCCACCAAGCATGGCTGGTTTAGGTAGTTTTTTGACAATGTCATCATTGTCCACAACACTAATGTCAACATTTTCTGGATAAATAAATTGGTTGGATTGAAGTCCTCTTTTTCTTAGAAAATTTATTTCGCATTCAGATGATGAAATTTTCTTTTCAATTTTTCCTACGGAATGACTAATTTTCTTTTTCCATGAAATCATCACCATGTGCTTGCTAACCATCATGTGCAGCCACATATTGACTTTCTACCTCTGTCAACCATCCAAAATCAAGGTAACCATATTCTAACTAATATTGATATTATCTAAACGTGACTTGAAAATCACAATAGCCAGTAGGGGGTAATAAAATTGTTAACATTAATTTAACTTAACTTTAGGAACACTTGATCCCAGGATCAAGTCTCCCCATACAATGGGGACCATGTGTCCCTAATGTGCATGTGTTGGAAAAAGAATTGTTAAATCAAAAGTAAAGAAACTGTATTGGATTTAAATAACATTTAAGCAGTAAGGAATGTTAGTATATTGTATCAATAAACTTAAATAATTTAGTTATATTTAGCAAAAAAATGAAACATAAACTACCTACTCCAAAAGAAGTTTTACTATAAGAAATCAGATTCCTTTCTTACAACAAAAATCAAAATGGCTGAATGAAATTCTGTTGTCAGATCTGTTAATAAGGAATCACTTTATTAGTGTTGCCAGTTTCAGAGACTTAATTGCAATTTTTTCTCTGGTTTTAGACCTAGGGATCAAGTCTCCCTATACGTATTAAAGTTAGTAAAAAAAGTAAATGCTATATTTTTTTTCACATTAATGAGAGTTGCTGAAGTTTCAAAATCTATTAAAACATCTCTCTTATTAAAAAGGATTCTCAATTTGATGAAGTTTTTCTAAAAAGAGGCAGTTTTAACAAAATTACTTGCTCATAGGGGATATAATTGAAGATAAATAGTGATTTAATGTATTACTCTTGTGTCTTAAAGCAGGTTTTCTGCAATTTTTTTAAAGGAAAATTTTAAGTTATTTTCTTTAGCTCTCATAGTTCTGTGTATGCATTTCTATTATCATTTTGCTTAATAAGGTAATTTGTATCTTCATTATATAGATACAGTGGTGAATCCAGGATTTTGGACAGGGGGCGGGGGGTCTGAAGTCATAAAAATTTTGTATTGTCATGACCTCATGGTTTATGTAAGTCAAAACACTTTAACTTTACTCACCTGACAACAAGAATCTCAAAGGACACTACAATACTTTCAATAATTTAATAAAAACACAATGAAATAACTAACCAAAAAATGTTTTCGACTGTGTTAAAATGGTACAAGTACAAGTAGAATGAGTACAAAAGTGGAAAAATTTTTAAGCCTGTCAAGCTAAAGCAATGATGAAATGTTTTATTTTCTAAAAAAAAAGACTAAGAACAAACAGGTGTAATGATTTTATTTAAAATCACTACAACTGTTTGTTCTCAATTTTCCTTTAAAAAAAGTAATTAAAATGTGACAACATTGCTTTCTGGCTTGACAGGCTTGAAAAATTTCCTACTTTTCTAGTCATTCCACTTGTACTTGTAGGTTTGATGCGGTCGAAAACATTTTTTGTCTAGTTGTTTCATTGCATTTTTTATTAACTTGTTGAAAGTATCGTACTATTCTTTACGATTCTTATTGTCAGGTCTGTAAAGTTAAAGTGTTTTGGTTTACATAAGCCATGAGGTTTGATATTCGTAGTGATGATACAAAATTTTTATGACCTCAGCCGCCCCCAGACCCAAATTCTGGATTCGCCACTGGTATACTCGCATGTGGGTGATATTTTCTCAGACTACTTCCCCTTCTCGCTGCTCTGAAGTTATTGCATTAGTTAATGCTTACAGTAGTACTTTTTTGATTACATATTAATTTATTCTGATCAGCTTATCAAATGAAGTCTGAAGTCTATCTGAAAAAGGATGGTTTTAATGAAGTTTACTAGTTGTCAGAGATAAAGGATAGGTACAATTAACTAGTACATTAATAAGCTAGGTCTTACATTGCTAGTTCTTACCAATTCAGATTCATAAAGCAAAGTTTATCTGAACTTATGTTTCATGAGTCTGAACCATTCCAAGATCCCATATGTTTACATATATGCAGATTATATGCCTATGAGTGCAATCACCATTTTAAAAATTTCAGTGACCATAAGATCAAAAAAGGCTTCTAATCTTGGTTTATTCGTAAATTTGTTTTTCATACTGAATATACTGACAGAACACCGCCGTATGCCTCTGTGTCTAACAATGGAAAATAATAAAGTCAATGCTGTTGCTTAAGTATTAATTTCGGAAACATATTTAATATCCCTGTAGCTATTTCTCGGATAAATTTTAACACTTCTGCTGTAATTTTTTTTTTATATTAGTGTAAATGTTTGGCTTCTGAATGTGTGGAAATACTTTCTCAAAAAGATTGTTAATTATCTTACTTGAAAGTTAGATTATTAAAATTTTAACTTTTTACCAAAAAATTATTGGTTGTTTCTGATAGTTTTAGTAAATATTTATTGCCAGCCAATTTTTTTAGCTCTTATGGGGATTTGCATACAATTTTTTTTAGTTTGATTGTTGTATTCAATAGTCTTATATTTCTTATACAATTATTGTGCATTACCCCCCCCCCTCTTTATTTTTCACTACTGTTACAAAAACTTTTCATAACATAATTGTTGATGATAAATTTTCTGAGTAGTTTATCCAGGAATCATTCCCTTTTCTGAGGTTAAATGTTTTCAATTAAAATATCATTTCCTTTGAAAAAAGCAAGATTTTGTTTCAATACTTTTATTTAAAAAATATTAATATTTGGTCAATTAATTGGCATACAAGGCAGTCAAATGCAGCTTATGCTTATTAATTTTGCAAGTGGTCATTGTTATACCGAAATAGATTTACAAATATATATATATATTCTTATAGGTGATAAATGAACCAACCCAAATCCTTAATGGTTATCATGGTTCTATTCTGTCTGGATAATACATCTTTCATGGAAAGCAGGGGTATAGAAGTGGACAAAAATTGTGACATTTCTCATTGTCTTTTTTAACAATTGTATTTTTTTAAATTTTAGCATAGTCTTAAAATATCTTTCATTTGATTATTTTATGTCACCAGAGAACTATATATTTGAAAGAAAATGTTATTAATAGGAAAGTAACTTCCTGGAGTTTAAGAGAATTAAAGGTTTATTGACTTATGATTATATTATATGAATTAAAGACTTCATGATTTTAGTTATGCAGGAATATGCCGTTTAAAGTTCGTAAAAGTGCAAACGATTTTCTTCCAGAATTAAGATTCTTAATAGATGGTCTGTAGAGAGCATTTCTAGCAGCCAACAAACATGAAATTTTTCTCGAATTTTACTTTGAAGTTTTAAGTATCAAAAACCGTTATTAATCGCTTATGTGCATGAATAAATTACAGGAAAAATATCTGAATAAAGGAATTTCCCCTTTTGGCGTCTACACAGAAGGGATTGTAATCCTTGCCTAGGTTCTGCTTCATCCTACAAGAGAAAATAGCTGTGATATCCATACCCTAAATACTTTTTCTGTGCACTAGAATACTTGTATTAAACATTTCTAATAAAGCTGAGGATGTCAGAATGAAATTAATTCAACTCAGTCATTTAATACAGAAACAAACTAATCTTAGTTTTTTTAAGTAGGTGGCCAGACCTTGCTTGTTTCATTAAAATTCAACCTACTTTCCAAATTCTTTGGGAAAGCAATATACTATGCAACACTTCATATAGTATAATTTTTCTTTAGTTTTGGAAGTTACCTTTAGGAAATGTTGTACAATATCTGTCATGTATCTGTAAAGCCAGTTATTCTATTAAGTCAACTTCAGAAACTTTTAGGTTCACGCAATTTCTACATTTATCTCTTTAGTTAGCACTTTTAGGCTCTGTTTTAACCTTTTCAAGCCTGATGGAACTTTCAAGAACATTTCACAAGGTTTCCATTTGGTTGTTTTCTTAGAAAAATGGAGGCCTGAAAGGGTTAAACATCGGGACGATGTGGTTTAAGTGGATCAGCCAACTTGAAACCCAACTGGTTAGAATGATACATAGAAAAGTTGGTTAAAATTGGCTATTAGTGTAAAACACTAATTAATGACTCTTCAAAGTCAAGGGTTGTAAAGAATATCGCAACAACTGCTCATTTCCGAGCACTTTTTTTTATTAATAAGAGTTTATCTTCTTGTATGTCAACTAATAAGTAAACATTTCTTTAGATGTAGGCTACTTTCCATCTCTAAGAGATAAAGATTCGTAAATGAGCAAAGTGAGTCGCTGTAAACTGATTACCTAGTTTCTTTTTGTGCTTTAATTTGAAATATAATAATAATTAGGGCCGAATATCGAATTTTCGGCCAAATTTCAAGCCGAATACCATATTTTTAAAAATCATTTAACTTTTGATTGTAAATAAAATATTTTTCAAATTTTAAATGAAAAAAATAAGACTAAATAAAATTGAGTTTTTATTATTTGTGTTTTTAAAAAAAATGTCAATATATATATTTGCAATATTTTAAATATCTTAATTCCAATAATAAGAAATGAGAAACTCCCTTCATTTTGGGATTGCTTCAACGAAATAAGAGTCATCATTGTAGAACATGACAATGACAAACACAGAAGAAAATTGAATGAATAAATTAAAATTATTAGAAGCAAATTCCTATTTTGATAAAGAACTTCTAATAGGTAGGATGGATTGTCCACTTAATTGGTGGAAAAAATGTAGAAAAATTTCCAAGGTTCTCAAATTTAGCAAGAAAATATCTTTATCAGCACCTGCAAGCAATACATAGCGACCATTTTATTTTCTGAAGTTGGTTATATATCAAACCATATAAGACAGACTTCTATAAATGATATGCAATTAAATACACTTATGTACTATGAACTTAAAATTGGATAAATGTTAGATTTTTTATAATAAATGTACCGAAATGCAATTCTGCAATATTCTTTATTAAATATACTTAAAACAACATTTTTTAAAAGCATTTTATCCTGAATTCTGCCAAATATTTGTTTAGTATTCGGCCAGACAGAATATTCAGGAAAGGGCCGAATAGGCCTCATACTTAATATTCGCTGCATCCCTAGTTGATATTATACGTGTATGAAACCAAACAAATACAGGCTCGAACCTGAAAATGCTGAAAAATTATTGTTCTTGCATAATATTATCAGGCTTTGCAAAGATAAAATTATATGTAATTTTAATAAATACACCTAAGCATCTTAAAATTGGGTAAATATTAGAAGGTTTTTTGATAATAAATTTACTGAAATGCAATTTTGCAATATTCTTTTTAAATGTGTCTTTAATAAGCACATTAAAAAAAAATTATTATCTTGAATATATTCGGCCGAATATCTGCTTACTATTTGGCAAAAGGGCCGAATACCGAATAGTTGCCGAATATTCGTTACATCCCTAATAATAATGGATGACGGCCATTATTAAGTTATTCTGGACATTTTATGCTTATTGAATAAATAAAACTTGGGGAACAATAGATATTAAAGTATTTTAACCTATCATAATAATATATTATTCCCTCTATTCGAATTCTTTGAATGCAGAATATTATTAACAGGATTTTCGTGAATTTTGATGAAGGGGAATATCACATGACATACAAGTTTCCTCTTAAGTAATGGGATGTTAAACACGGAGGTCTCCCTTTAGTATTTCTGTTTATGGATTAAGCTACGTTTTAATTGCATTCTCTAAGATTTCACAATTTTTAATGATGTTAATAATCGATCCTAACGTTTCTTATCAAAAACACTCCCTAGCGGCCTAAAATTGTTTAGTTAAGATCAGATTGCTAATCTAGTCTTGGCTTTTCGGAATCCTGGATTGTATATCGTCGCTTCTCTTTGAAGATAACTTTTTAGAATCTATTCAGCTAATAATAATTTTTCTTTACCTTTATGTGTGATAAAAAAATATTTAATTTCAGGATAATGGATGGTTATTTTTGAATCGCTTCATATGTATGTGATAAATTTAATTGTTTTCTTTAATAATTTATTTGAAAAAGGTTGAACGATTTTGCAAATTGTAGAAGATTTATTGTTAAATCAAAAAATTACTAGGCAGTTTCGATACATCTTGATATATGTTTACTACATAGTCTGGAGAAAAATTTTGGTTCAAATATTTCAAGATCGAGACAAACGTTGAATGCTGGTTATTGGTTATTAATTGATACTCATTTTGTCTTCTGGGATGAAATAGTTTCTGAGAACCGAATGGTCTCACTCGAAAGTTCTTAGTACGAGATTTACGGTTTATATGAGGTCATTTGAAAATTACACACCAAATTTATCTCTTAATAAAAATGGTGAAAAAGACAACGAAAGTAACTACGCTCAAAGTAGCGTTCCTGATTAAACAATACTAAATTTTAAGTATGTTTTTGGGGTGTGTATGTGAAACATTTTATTCATACAATAAGCTGGAATAATAATAATGACAATTTATGATTTTTAAGTGGCTGTCACATTTTTGTTTCTCAGTTTATATCGTAACTAAAGAGCGCATTGCCATATAAATGGTTTACTTTAAGAGCAAAACATTGATGTTTGTACTGCTGTGTTTTTATGTCATCTTTAGAGAATGTTCCCCAAAGTCCGTTTCATGCATGCAGGGCATTAATTCATCGCCAAATTAAACTTACATCGTACTACTTATCTGTGCTTTTAATCTGTTAAAGCTAGCGAAGATGATAACATTGCATGAAATCATCTCATCTTGAAAGGTGTTGCGCGTTCATTTTTATCAGTTTACTTGTCACAAGGCCTGGCGATGCCCAGGCTGAATAAGAACGTACAATACTTCTTTTTTCTGCTTTCAAGTGATTGAATGAATGAAGCATCTAAAAATAGAAATGTAAATGAATTTTTCTGTCAGTTTTATTAAAAATATCATTTCAACTCCTGTATTGCTGTAAGACGGTAGAGTAGATAAATGTTTTATAACACTATGAAAATATGATATGCAGTTCTTACATTAGTTAAAAGTTTCAGAACATTGAAATGGTTTTTTCCCCCCTTATCCGAAGGAAGTTTCATGACTGCACATGACCACAAATGCTTTAAAAAAAGTAGAATTGAACAGAAAATATGCAAGTTAAAAAAGAAAATTCATCGCCACCAAATTGTCTACATATCTGCATTCCATTCATTAAAAGCTATTTTTTAAGGAACTGCATCCAAAATATCAAATTTCGTTCAAAATTATTTTATATATTCGGTTTATTTCATAACAGTCAATAAAGTTTAGTTTTTGTCTCGATGAACATTGCATTGTAATTCAGTCTGCGTGAAAGAGCAGTGGGAAAATAATCCCAAAAGGGTGCGTTCCATGTTTTTTAGGTATTAAAATGAAGCCTTATGACAAATAGTTTGAAGATCATTAAAAAAATATCTGAGCCCTGAAATATTTTTCACTCAAAGGTCCGAATCAGCACTTTTCAATATCCTGATGTTTTGTGCAGAGTTATATTGGCATAACCCAAAATGGGCTTAAAAATGAGTTTTTTTTTTAAAAAAAAAAAAAATTAAAGCTTGCTTTGAGTAAAACAGTTAAATGATTCATGAATACGATTTAATTTGTTTAATAACTAAATTGTAATAGTTAATTAGATATTAAAATCATTATGAAAATCGAAATGCATTTATGGAATCTGACGTGTTCAATTTATAATTAAAAATTCTTCATTTTCTTGAAAATGAACCATGCAAGAAATTCCTTTCCAAGTTGCTGAGATCAGTCCTAAAACGATGCTATATTCTCCCTTTACAAGTTTTTAGTTTTATTTTAATATTTTATTACGTTCTCAGATTTGTCGTAAATCAAATATTATAATTTTTGAAATTAATATTCTCTGTCCATTTAATGGCAGCTATGCTGATGAGCCGCTTTTTGATTATATTGCTCTTTGCTTTCAGTAATGTGATTAACGCCTGATTGAATGTATTACATTTAAAATAGTTAAAATAGAATAATTTTAAATATACAGTTGTCTAAAGTCAGCAGAAACCATTTTGTTTTCATTTTTCTTATGAAGTATGGATATCTTTTAAAAAGCAGAAATGGCGGCTTTCTTTTTTTATGTATGTCATAAATTATTTTTAAGCTAAGCGCAGTGGTTCAATCCTTTTTTTCTGA
This sequence comes from Araneus ventricosus, assembly GCA_013235015.1. NCBI lineage: Eukaryota > Metazoa > Arthropoda > Arachnida > Araneae > Araneidae > Araneus > Araneus ventricosus. Next base: position 183,432 of record BGPR01001877.1, on the reverse strand, counting down.
TATGTTCATGTTTGTTGTTTTTAATATTTTCTGTCTAATGATAGATTCAACCCTATTCTCCGAATTGCAATTATTAATCAAAAACGAATTTCTTCTGATTTTAAAATTGTTGTATCTGTTACTGCGCTTTCTATTAGTAATTCCTCGTAAGCTTTGCTCTTTCTCTTCGTTTTTGCTTCCAAGGGTTGTAACAATAAGATGCCTAAATAAATAAATTATTTTAAAATTGACATTTTTTTGTCTCTTACTTCATTTAATTTTGCTTTTATAAATTCCTCTATTTATATACTGTTAAGGAACAAATGTGTGAAAATGTAGTTCAACCGTTGTAAAATCTTCTAAACAGATGTTCACTAGAGATGTGAATTGTAAAGAAATCGCCTTTCTTTTTTGCAGAATTATTAATTTCTGGTCTTTTCTTTGAGCTTCTGAAATCATAGTTACAGATGACAGTATGAAATCGATTGAGATTACCCATAGTGAGAGAGACCAGATCTATAAATCACCGGCGCCTGACTTTTGCGGTACCACCGCCCATTTAACAGACTGGACGTTTAAACAATCTGGGCTATAATAGCTGAGTCACTAAAATTGGAACAGCACATTTTTTTCTTATGAATTTTTCTCTATTACTTTTGATATCAAAAAACAAAAGTAGTAATAAAACTACCATATTGATATGAAACATTTCATTAAATATTACCGAAAAAATGGATGAAATATTAATTGTTGCTTTGTTTTCATGAATATTATGTTTGCTAGTGATTATAGAAGTGGCCCAAGTCAAGAGTCTCAAAAAGTTAAATATATCATGTATTTCTTAATGCATTTTCTTCACATTGCCGTGATTTACAGTAATCCTTTTTGGAAAATGGGGTGTTGGTTTACAAGGGGAGGGCACGACTTGGGAAATTCAGCTCGGGATGAGACTTGATATATTAATAGTATACGTTTAAGATGTTCATCCATTAAAAAACTAAAGCGCAATAGCCAGCCAATTCCAAACTTTTGGCATAGCTTATATACCAGTTAAGTTGTGCCGGTGATCAGCAGTAAAGTTAGCATGGTCGGTAGTGTTAGCCTGTTAATAGTGATATTGAATTGTATGAAAGTTGAATATCCTAAATGCCCTTGTACACTTATAAATTAAATACATAATTTAAATTGCAGTTCGACGATTACTATTCGAAGATTCAAGTTTAAAAATTATCAATTTGTGAAAAAAAACCTCTCATTTTGTTTCTCTTATAGAGAAACAGAAATTCTGCTCGTTGTAATGCGGATATCTTTCTAAATCTTAATAGTATTCAACTGGAATTTTTTATAAGTTGCCCTATATATCTGGCTTCTAAATTATGAAAGAAAAAATATAGTCTGTTTCGCACATGCGTAGTGAAAAATTATTTCCTTCAAATACTCATATTTCCTTTATTATTCAAAGTATTTACTTGAAATTTTAATACAATGCTTTGCTAACATACTGTCACGTGTTCTGGAAGTTTCGTATAATTTGGTTGAAAACTATGAATGTTCTAAGAAAAACACATGCGGGAAAATTTGGGAATCTTCAAGAAAGCCTTTACATCTTCCTGAATATACATGATATTTTTACGAAAATGCTTATAAGCTATGTGCATACCAAACAAAACCAGTGGTCAAAGTTGCAAATCATTATTAGCTTTCTGTGAAATGGAATGAGCCAAAATCATTTTTTCCCATCAATTTCTGGCCGATCCCTTAAATGACCTCGCGAATTTTAGTTCAAGCTATTCATCCCATGGTTGAACTCCATTCTTTAATCCGAAAGTGTCCGGATACTTTTGATCTTCTATTGTACATAGCTTGGTCATAATGGCTCCCGCAGAAAAGAATTTGAAAGAAAAGAAAATAATTTTTTTGAAAGTTCAAAGAGGAAGAAAATACTCTATTTTTCGCAATCAATGTCTAATATTTCTGAATTTTTTTCATTCTGGTAGGAACATATGGTCTCATGTTTTTATCGCATGTTAAAAAAAAATTCAGAGATATTCGTTATTGGTTGAGAAAAATTGAGTATTTACTTACTCTTTGAAATATAAAAAAAATTGAGATAGGCGGTGTTGCTTGTTAAGCGACGATACCTGCTATGTTGGGTCGCGATTTTTTTTTTTTTTTCAAATGAAAGGACGCGAGCGCGAAAACCTCTACGGTCCCTCATATTTAGTGTTCCGCCGCGGAACAGGGGGAAGGCCTTGATCTTTTCTACTTTTTCTTGCTTGAGGTGAATCAACGGCTGATCAATAAGAATCATAACTTCATTTTTGGCAGTTGAAAAAATACCCTTTCTCTTCACCTCGTGTACGATTTTTTAAAGAGAGCAAGTAAGTGATCGTAAAGTGATGGATATAATTAAACTGTTAAAAAAAAGGCTTTTTTGAATATTGATGCGTGTGAACTAAAAAAAAAAAAAAAAAAAAAAAAACCGAAGACTTTCGCGTCCCCCTTTCTTAATCTTGTATATGAATTTATCGTGAGTCTTAACACATATCTAATTGTTCCTGAAGAAAATAAGCGACGTTATCTCTGATTTTATTTTTATTCAGAAAATCTTAAAATTATAAATCGAAACAGATGTGGCATGATTAAAATTCTAATTAAGGAAAACAGGACCTGACTACAAATTAGCTATTTTATTTTGCACCGTGACTTAATAAATATATCTAGTAAAACCAGCTTGATTTGATTCTACGTGTCTGTGTTACTTGTAGTTCATATTTGTGTATAGTGAGTTGTGATGCGTCTGGAACTTTGATTTGTTTTGTGACCACTTCCGTTTGATGATTCTGACACAATTTAAAGTTTCAGTGAAAACATTGATCAGATGGACTATATTTGCTTAAACTGTTGCGCTATAGCGGAATTTATTGGACTAAAAGTATTTATAAGAATTGTGAAAAATAAATCCGTTGTTTTTGCTTCTTTACTTGTCAGACTAGTACATTGAATTATCTAATTTTGAAATTTGCAATTCTTTCATTTATAACAATTAATTTAGGAAAATCTTAAATATTTATGAACTTTAAAAGTATGTTAAGTTCTTATTGATTCACGAAAAGAAAATCGCGAGACATACTATAACATGTAATTATGTAAACACAGAAAGCCTAGGATAGGGTTAAATAAATTCTAGTTTTCAGAATATTGCTTATAGAGGTTTATGATACTGTTTCAGACTATTCTTTAAGATTTGTATTCGTTAGTGAATTCCACATAGTTGACTCCTTAAAACGATGCATAATTTTTTTTTCCAATTCTATAAATTGATTTTTTTAGAGAGCCGACTATTTTTTTTCAAATTTTTGATGTGATTTCTTGATATAAAAGTTGATTTGTAACAACAGTTAAGTAATAATTTTCGTAAAAACTTGGTAAGATTCTGTTTTAGTGGTTTCATAGTGTGTCAAAATTTAGAGAAAACATAGGAAATCCCAATATTTTTAAAAGGAGAATCTAAAGAGTAATATTGTAGTGGAATGCTGTATTTCGAAAAGCCTTTTCTATGCATATCGTGACTGAGACCTGCACATGTATTTTACATTTTTTTCCCTTTCTTTTTAAAAGCAGAACTTATTCTTTCAAGTGAAGGGCAATAAATTATATATTTTCTTTCTTATATAGGGTGTCTGTTTTCAATGTCAGAAATGCAATTTTTAGACAGTTGCCCTGTATTATTAAAGTAAGGAAAGGGATATCTCGCATGTCACGACGACTGATCATGGCGTGACTAAAATTTTCTTACGCTCCATATTTATTTATCGTATCGCTGTATCATGATCCTGAGCTCCATAATGATCCCTAAAGCTGAATTTTTCAATTAGTTTACTTAAGAAATTCCAAGAACTCATCTTAAACCTTTAAATTCTACCGACTTTCCATTTCTGCTTTTGCTCTATTTCCGCGTAAAAATAGCTGTCTCTCGTGGACATCCAAAGAGGCAGATCTTGAACTAATTATAGAACGGATAGCGAGTCGATTTCTCAAGAGCGGTTTTTCCCCGAGGAACTTCAATTTCTTCGGAGGCAACTGATCCTTTTTGTTATCCGATATCAATTCGAAGAGCAGTGGCCCATCAAAGCGCTCTAGACTAGCAGTGGAATTCTTGAAAACAGTTAGTTTTCTAGTCATCACACTTCTAATGGCTTTCTATAAAAGCGTTCTTTTCTATTTTTTTTTTTAGTACTTCGATCTTAACAGAGTCATTCGAATTTGAGAATAGGGGCATATTATGCCAAATTGCTTAAATGACTGTTTTCTTTCTGTTTCAACAACTCATTTGCACTTAATATCGAGTACTTACAATTGTTCTCTAAACCGAATGGTGTTGAAAACTTTTCTGGAGTTCAGAATCTAGACGCGTTCCATTCTTCCGTAATCCACACATTCACGTTTCGTAATATTTAAGAGAGTAATTTTTATGTTTAGGAGTACCATATGTCGCTATTTTTTAAAATCGTGATCAGTAACTAGATTGATTTATCCATCGTATTTTTTTTAATTGAACTGTAAACTGAAAATAGTTCAGAAATTGAAGTTCTTCTAATAGGCAGTTAGTTCTTTTTTGATTCAAATATCGGTTTGATTCAAATATCGGTTTTGTTATGTTGTGGTGGATGAGTGCAAAAACTCGTAAATTTATTGAGTTAAAACTGTATTCATCTTGTTGAACTTTTCCATATAGTTTACAAATATTAACGAGGAGATACAGCATAATTTGCCATGGGTATCTTGTCTTCTGTATTATGTCTTTACACTATAGCTTTAAGAAATCTTCGCTTTTGCTTAGAAAATTTACTTGATTATTAGCAAATAATCGAGCAATGTATTAATAACTGTGCAAATGAGAATAAAATATTTTAACCAGATGATTCTTGTATTATTTTGAATGAAGCGCTTTGCAACACCTGTATTAATAAAGGAAGGTGATTTTAGTTGTTTGTTATGTATTTATGATAAATGAAAAAAGTTTCTGAAGCAAATTTAAACTCTTATACTGGAAATTCTCATTTACTTTAGAAACAGGTACGAGAAACTTTAGCTCTGCTTTTGAGTGCAAAAATTGAAAAATTAATTCCAGTAGATCATATTCAAATCTTGTTAATATAGAGTTATCAGTTTTAATTAAAAATGTTTTCATTATACCTATATTTGAGAAAATTATGATTAAATGTACATATTTGAGAAGATAATGGTCAATAATTCCTGTATATCTGAAATTTGACTTCTGTAGAAAAATTAATATCCTGAGAACTCTTTGCTTCACCGAAATATGCTTAATTTATTCAAACTGCCGAATAAAATTTCCTTTTCAATTTATTCGTTTATCATTGAGCATTTTTTTTTCTCCCATGCTTTTAGAAAGGCAAACATTTATGCGAAAAGTATCTCCATTTTCTATTTTTTAAAAAAGCTAATTTTTATTACATAATAGTTACAATAAACTTAACCATAAAGGAAAGAAATATTCTGTTTTAAGATAATCCGTAGAAGATAGGAGAGAACGTAATAAGGCTTGAAGGTTAAAGAGCATTGTGAGCAGAACTCTTCTATTTTCCCGAAAAAATCGTGGAGAAAGGAAGGACACGGATTTATTGTTTTGAGTTAAAATTTAAAGCAGATTTTTGTTCATATGGTATTCATTATACTTCCCTCTGATTTGTGTGTGTAATTTGCAGGACTTAATATATTTAAATGTATATATCTGCTCAGATAACAGATAAAAGAAGATAACAATAGACCAAACATAAAAGACAAGGACATAATAAATCCTCACCAAAACAGTTTAAACATGATTATGTCTAATTTTACTGTCTTTTATTGAACTGGTACTGGGTGGGAAACCTCTTATCTGAGGGGAGGGGAAGGATATGGAAGGAAAGTACCACCCTTTTGAATATTATCTTTTCAAATGTTTTTTTAGCATTTGTTTCAAATTCCGTTAAATTATTCTCAGACTGAACTACTGTTTCAGTAATGAATTTAGGAATTGAATTAAATTGTATCATATAAAAGTCTGTCGCTTCTGAAATTATGTATATTTGCCGTATAGTGGGAACACGGGGACGTTGATATACTTTTTTTTGGAAAGCTAAAAAATGATTTTACCAACGGAAATAATTAAAACTAAAACACTATATATATGCATTTGTTAATCGAATATAGGACTTCAGTCGAGTTTTGGTCATAAAGGAAAAAATAAAATATTTATTACACTTTTTTCCTAAAAATGGATTTGTATAAATCTGCCCCATACAACGGGTACATTGATACACACGGAAATATCGAAAATAATGATGGTTAATAGGTCTGGGATCAAAACAAAATTTGTTTTATCAATAAATTTAATATTTAAATCGAGGTTTAAAAGTTTAACAAAGAAACAAACTTTTATTTTAATAAAATTTCAACATTTTTAATGAGACTGGAAAATTGAAATAATAATGCCTCAGAAAATAATTTTTCTCTACAAATAATACAGGAGAATGTGTGTCTGTCTGTGTGTAATTATACTTTGGAGGGAGAGAATGTGTACCTCGAAGCCGTTTTTTAAAATTTTAATGAATTAAAAATTAATTGAAATTTTTTCGTTCTTCCTTGATGACTGACGAAAAAGAAAATAGCACAAAAATAATTTTTACACCATTTAAAAATGCAAAAAAGTATCTTTCTGATGATATTAAATTTCCGTACAATTTTTTTCTCCAATTTTAATAAATTCGTAAAAAAAAATAATAAACTTAATTTACAACAATTCTTTTTATTTTTGCAATGGAATTCAAACTGTTTTCGTAGTTTAAACAAATGCTTAATTTCGTGTTTCTCTTAGATAGTTTATTTTTATGTTTTTTTCCTTTTCTGAAGACGATTTTGCAAAGTAGTTGCTGTTAAGGCGCATTGATACACGCAGAAGATGCATATCAATGTGACCAGGAGTCAACTGTATCAATCTGCCCCAAGAGACTTTTTTACTTAAAACAAGTGTTCACGCAAAATCAACGCTAAAAAACCCTCAAAACTTAATATAGTTCAGAAAAATAAATGTTTTTTTCCTACCTTTGGAGTCGATTCCCTGGCAGGAAAACGTAATTAGTGAAAGAAATCGCACAACACGTACTTAGAGTAAAATTTACTTCGACTAGAAGATTAGCGGTTTGATTTATTTGTAAATTAACTTTTGACTTAACATGTCCGAAAAATTTACCGTGTGCTAAGGGTTACAGTGGCATATATATGAGGAGATGTGAACATCTTGAGTCATTCCAATCATCAAAATTTAGGAACTGTATCAATGTTTCCGCGTATCAATCTACCCCAACTCCACCTATACCTCAAACATGAGATTACGGAGTTTTCTGAAGTAGATGCGGATGTGGGGAAGGGGAATATTCTTTCTATAAAACGACATTGAAAAATTATATGAATTGCACGTATTTCGAACGTAGAGATGGGTGCAAGCATACTTGCTAATGCAGACTAAAAGAAGTAAGTTTAGTATGCTAGCACTGATGCTCTGCATGTAGCATTAGGAAATTTAAAAACAAACGTACAAAGGGAAAGACTGTGAAGTCAGTTGCATGATTGGACAGCTATACTTAATTGAGTATTAACATGCTTTATACTCTAACTAGATTTGCTCGCTACATGGCCAGAAACATTGAAAATATTATGTTGCTGTGTTAATACGTTGCCACGCTAGTATTTAAAAAAACGATGTTTGACATTTTGCTTTTGTTGTATTTTAATAGCTTAGCAAATAATTGGCCTGTTACTACTGTTTATTTCTTGATATTAAAAGAGTACATTTTACTCTTAAGATTTTTAAATTAATTTGAAAATATCGCATTAAAGTTTTCTTTTTAACCTTGTCGGATAGATACAATATTCACTATCAGCTTAGCACTTAGCTTGTTACTAATACTGATTTCAAGGAAGACGATTATCATGTCCATATATTAGAATTATTTTCGTACCTAAAACAGGTAATGAATATTTTTTCTAAATGGAAATATTTTGTGTGTGTATATATATATATATATATATATATATATATTCATATTCAATTGAATAGTAAAGTTAAATCATCTGTGAATCTAGTAAAGCTCAATGTGTTCGCGACGTTTTCAGATAACTTAGCTTGTGTATATGGTAGGGAAAAATTCTTCTTACTTGCCTAAAAACATTTTCAACGCTAGGAAATTCTATTTTTGATGTGGTTATGTTTTTCTTGTATTTCCATTCCTTTGCTTCTACTTATTTGGCTTCCTCTACACCACATGGCTACTGTAACAAGATTATACGTTATCTAATAAAGAGGAGAGAAATCAATTCTTACCTGTATACCGACTGGTGGTGGTTTTGTGAATAGTGAAGACAATATTTTGAGGAGTTGTATTTAAGTGGATTGGGATGGGTTTTATGTATTAAATTTTGATTCAATATGTGTCTTACACGCTGCCATCGTTTTTACGTTTGTATCTTTGAAGTATTTGAGAAATAATCGAGTAATTTGAAGTAATTGAGATGCATTTCTTTCGAAATCCGTTTTTACCTTTCATGTTGCTGCTCACAAATGCAATCTTTTTTTCAGAGAGAATACTACATGGTTGAACTATTTCGAAACTTTCTCAGAATATATCCTGTTCTAGAATAACTTTCTTTTAAATATAATTTCTAAATGCCAATACTGGAGAGTCAACATTCATAGTATTCATCTTTAATTATTCTGCATAAAATTATCTTTAATTAAATTTCGATTTGATCGCGATCTTTTATCAATTTTTTTCGATAAAGACTGCCTTAGGTAATGAATTTTTAAACTGTTATAGCATTACCAAATGTATTAATTATCGGTAGTTACATTTTATAAGAGTTAAAAACTGTTTTCTGTGACGGAACATCGGTAAGAGCCAGGCCTTGATCAAATTCAAACTTAGGTCTACTGCCATGGTAGTTTTTTTGCTCTATCTAACTTACCAAATGATGCGGTAATTTAAAAATATTGAACAGGATAATCCGTAAAAAGCATAATTCAAAAATTAGAAGTAGGAAAAGAGGGTTGTATTTTTTTATAGTATCTGAGATGGTGTAAGAGTACTGGGATAATGCATGCGGAATGGTTCATTGAATATTTTCCCTGAGAATTAACTTTCAAACACTTTATTTTTCAGTTGCCTAAGATTATTTTTCAGCTGTAACAACCTGATTGTTTTCGAAATCCACATATGTTTTCATTTACACGATTATTATTATTATTTACCCTCTTGAAGCTTTCAAAAAGTTATTCTTGACACTCAGTCTTGTAATTCATAATTCTGGAAATTGAACTGTTCTCCATGTGTTTAATACCAAAATCGTTTGAACGCCGGAATCTTATTAGGATCATCTATTAGACAATGTTTTTATACATAAAGTCAGGTTTTATCTACATATATTTTTGAGTTACATCGAATAATACATCTATATAGTCGTGATGGATTGAGCGGAATTCGTGGGAGGTGACTTTCCCCTAACCATACTTTAAGAAAACCGGCACTTTTCAAGAAGGCGATGGGAATTTAAAATATGCCATTCTGTACCAAAATGACGGTATTGTACGAGTCGAGAGTTTTCCTTCTTGGAGGAAGGAAATCTTCAACCATCGTTTACAGAACATCATTGTACAGAAAGAAAGAAAACAGCCAGCTCGATTACAGCATTTATTTAGACCACGAGTTGAATGTGTCTAGTCTTTTGCCAACACTAATATCTGAACTCTCCACCTGCTGCTACAAGATTGTTGGAGCTTCATGAGATGATGAAGTTACTTGTTCGGTTCCTACATTACTGATTATTATGTATCTCACTTTGAAAAAAAATCGCTGAACCCTTTATTTAAAGAAATATACTGTTATCGTGGGAGAGGTGGGGAGGGGGCCTAAATAATTGTATGGGGGAAGGAAGAAATCAGGTCTTCTGACTGGTTTGCTGACAGTATGTAATCTCATGACTTGCAAGGAGAATATTTCTTTTAATATAAAAACATTCTCTTTACGAATCTGAACGAATCTCTTACTGAAAAGTGAATATTGAATAAAATTGTGTATCAGTATATTGTGAAACGCCAGAAGAATTTCTATAGAATCTGCTGAAATGTATGTGTTATAGAAACCATATATATAAACGAACTACAAATGATGTTGAGATTGTTTGTGGACTGGAGTATTGTTTAATAGCTTCAATTTCTGACGAGTAAAATATCTGTTTACCTCAAGTTTTTGTGTGACCTTTTTCTTAAGTTTTGAAAAAGTCTTTGCATCCAGAATGGCCTGTTGGCAAAACCACATTCTTTTAATTTTGAAGGGTTAAAATCTTAATTCAACCTACGAGCCTCCAATATGTTTAGCTCTGGTACATGTTGAAGCGTCTTCTGTGAGCTTATAGTTCAGCGTGTATATGTCTGGAGAGCGTGATTCGTATCGTTTCTGCCATCTGACTTAAGAAAACTGAAATTAGTAAGCTAAATTAATAAAACTTTTTGTTAGTTTCTGATGTTTGTATACATGCTACCTTAGGCGCAGCAATTCTTTAACAAAAGTGGAAGACAATTTATTACACATACTTCAAAATATATATTCGGTGAAAATGGTTTCAATCGCATAAATTTGAAATCTAAACTGATAAGTAGATAAATTAAAAAAATCACGAGATAATTTACTATAAAAGTAGCATTATTTGATATTATGAAGATGAAATGAAAGCACTTTAGTCAACCACGTTTGTAATACATTTTTCTGTTCTTTCTCTGTTAATTTTCAACTGATCAATTACTGTTGTAATACGGGCTACAAAAGGCATTTATTGTTGTTTCTTGCCCTCCTTCTATCAAGTTACGTTCTTCAACTTAAGAAAAAAAGAACACCTGTAATATATAATCATCGTGAAACCTCTGTTCCGAAACGTAATTCTTTGTGCTTTTCTTCTTTTTTGGAATCGATATTGAGCGACTTAATGTTCCTAATGGTTGTGTTCATCCACCCAAAATAGTGTAACTACGTGAAATATCTTTTTTTATTGTCTTATTTGTATTTGGATCTCTCTAGGTAAAAAAAAAATGTACTCTTTCTGAAATTGAGATCACGTAGATGAGGATTTGTACAGCTTGTCGTTTAACACTTCATTGCCTGTTGTTGTAGGGATTAAAAAAAATAAAGGAAATAAAAAATGTGAACCGTATAACCGTCACGGTTACCTCAGTTCTTCCATCTTGTAAATATTTTCCAAGTTTATATTAAACGCTGAAAGAAAATGGAGCATAGGACCGAGACATTATGCTGTGCATCGTTGCATTTACAAAATAGTTTTTTTTTATAGAAAAACGGCGTAAATCTGGTTTTGAATGGATGGAAATTGCAATGAAAGTTACGTCCGGTTTAGAATGGTAACTGTTGCTTGAATATAGATTTTTCAAAGCTTTGGACAAGGTGAGGAACCAAGGTGATCATCAGTTTGTAGCAGAATGTGATCCTTAACAAAAGTACATTTAACTTTTTAAGTGATTATTTCGATAGAAAATTTGATTCCACGATTTTAAAACTCGAAATCGGTATCTTTTTCATGTAATTAATTTGATACTTTCTTGGCAAATAATTAATAACTAGCCACTCTCGCCGCCCTCCGGACGGGTTTGCGACCAACACCCACTTTGCTCGGCTCTGCCCTGCCACCTCTCTGCTTCGTGGCTCTCAGCCACTACTTTTTTCAGTTTTAAATACTGCTTGAAGATCAGTAGAACAGACCATAAAACCATAGTACATTTGATAATCTTTGTAGACAACAGATTCCTTTAAAATTGTAAAATCTGTCAATAAACCTCATCTAGTTATAATGTTTTGCATAACTTTTTCACGAATTTCGGCATGAAAGTCTTCAGATCGATAAATACAGAATGATATCGCCCTAAATAAACAGTTTCCATCACCTACAATAGGTATTTTACAATATTTTTGACACGCCATTCTGATGGAAATATTGGGATCATATATTTAAAATAATATGGTAAAACTTTCAGACAGTTCGCCAGCCCCAACCACTCGACGGATTTCGATAATTTTTACTTTATATGACGTCTAGATATGTTATCAAGAGTCGCCTGCCCCACATCACCCTCCATTTTTAAACGAAATCGAAAAAACACTTCTCCTCTGTACATTGTCTATGGGTAAACCTTGTAGAAATCCCTCAGCCCCAACCACCTAACCGATTTCGACAAATTTTATTTTATATGAAAGCTTATGACGTCTCGATTTGCAATGAAGGGTCGCCTGCTCCACACCACCCTCCATTTTCGAACGAAATCTAAAAAAACATAGACAATGAACGGTGAAGAAGTGTTTTTTCTATTTCGTTCGAAAATGGGGTGGGGTAGGAAGAACGCGACCCTTCATTGCAAATCTAGACGTCATAAGCTTTCATATAAAATAAAAATTGTCGAAATCCGTTGGGTGGTTGTGGCTGGCGAATTGTCTGAAGGTTTCACCATATTATTTTAAGTATATAGATATTACAAGTTGATATAATGCTGGCATTTTTTTTTCTTTTGTAGATTGTCTCATCTTAAAGTTGCATCAAGCAACGTGTTTATTTTTTTGGAAATCTCACTTTATTTCGTTTCGTCTGTGGATACTATTCTTGTAATAATTGCTTGATGAAGTAATTCGAGTGAGCTAAAAGCAAACTAACAGCATCGCATAATTCTCCCATTGGGACTAATTGCTCTATTTAGACATTTATTGTGTGTAACCATGCTGGTTATGCAGTTAGATCGTTCAAACAAAATATCTTCTTTAAATAATTTCCGAAAACTTGTTATTTTCCGTAATTGACCGCCTGGTGTGATCGATCATATTGTGGACGTCTTATTAATTAATTGCGAAGTCGGTAAAAGACAAACGACCGAGGGAGGCTCCTGTAAAGACTACGAAACTGCAGCACCCCCAACTGTATTCAGTGTATAAATATAATCACTAATTTATTTAATTTTTGACGTAATATTTAAATCCAACAATCGAACGCAGTTTTCCTTTTAGAGTTACCAGTCTTCAGGGGAAACGTACGGAATAGCAGTATGCCTCTTTTCGTAGAGGGAGAATAATTTTTTCAAAATACTGCCTTTTAACTCAATACATATTTCTGCTGCTGCGCACGTGCAATAACAAAGCGCATTTGTTTTTGTAAAGGTGCTGTCAAAAATGCAGTTTCAGAGATCTTGGAAGCGGGATTGAAAAAGTTTTTCCACTGAAAATTTTTTCCGGGCCTAAAATTTGAAAATAAGTGAAAAATGAAGGATATTTAATTTTGATATAAGTCATTGTGGGTATGTACAGTGGCGGCCAAAATTGTGGAAACCTTTTAAAATTTGCACATTTTTTCGAATATCTCCCGAAAGGCTTAAATGGATTTTCCTTGAACTTCGACCATGTAAAGAATAGGCGTAAACTCACAATTTGCAATATTTCGGTCACGACGGCATTTAGAGAACCGACAAGAAATTGATGAAGACGAAAAGGGATTTTGGTTCACCCCGCTTCACAGAAAGCTGATAATTATTTGCTACTTTTATCAATGGTTATGTTTAAAATGGACATTACTTACATGCATTTTCGTAGAAGTAGATAGTATATTCTGGAAAATATAAAAGTTTTCTTAAAAAAATCCGAAATTTCCCAGCATGTTTTTCTTATAACATGCAGAATTTTAAACGAAATTATACAAAACTTACAGAATATATGTAAATATATTAGAGCATATATAAAAGCATTGTATAAAAATCTCTATATATAAAACGCTAAGGTAAGTGGCGCTAAAAAGAGGTTAATTTCTCTTATGCTGATGACAACAATCGGTTTGTTTACAAAACAAAAGCTATTAGCCTCCTCCATGTTAGGCATAACTTCATAAGCACAGCTTGCTAATATATTCATTCTGTTGTAAAACAACTTTTTCTCGGAAAAAAAAATGAGTTTAAGACTTAAAGTTCACCATATTTCTTACAATATAATGAAACTTTGGATGAAATTATTCAAAAGAGATGAGTTAGAAATGAAGCAGATGGGCTAAGGCGAGCCGAGAACGTTCAGATCAACGTCAAAATAATTTAAATCAGCGAACAGAAAATAATGTTTATTGATCACAAACTGAGATGACCATCGTGGAACTCACTATTGTGAACATTGTACTTTCGGTACTTTTTTTATTATACGCACTGCAATATAAATGACAGTCGAAATCGCAAAAAAAAAAAAAAAAAAAAAAAAGTTTTATCCCCAAACCAATGAGTTGCGATATCATATTTGTCAACGCATCGCGCTCATAACTTTGCGTCGCAGGTTCGATCCCTGAATGACAAAAATTTCCCTGAGTGTTTTCACTCGCTATCCTTACCTTTTTCTTTCTCCCATAATTCTCTCATCATTTTAGTATTAGATTACTTATAATTAAATTATTAGTTATGTTTAATTATTAATAATTAAATATAAAAAATATTAATTTTAATCCTTTTAAATTAAAAACTGTCAAAAAAATCTTTAAACATTGTTCTTTCTAAGATTATTCATTAATAAATTATCTTCATTTGGTATATGCATTAACTAGCAGGTATAATTTCCATTTTCATAAATCCATAGCTGTCGGATTTACTGGTGATTAGGCCTGCGGCTTCAATGAAACGTAACCCCCCCTCATCAACTACGGATCTAAAATGCGCCAATTTGTCCGAAATGCATGGTGTGTATATAATGGATCGCAGATGCTCTGCACGGGATCAGCTAGTTTGAAATAAATACTTTGAATATTAGAGAAAATATGCGTATTTGTAGTAAACTTTTTACTGCTCATTCGCGAAACGTAGCGTAATTTTTCTGTCACAACTTCAGAGCCAGATAGGACAACTTATATAAAAATTCCTATTAATATTCGTGCTGATATCGTCATTGCAGCGAGGTGAATTTCGGTACACTCTAAGAGAATCTAAATGATTCCATGCCCCTAAATGCTTTCATGACCGAATCTTCAATGTAAATTGTGTGTTTAAGCCAATTCTTTCCATGGTGGAAGTTTAAGGAAAATCCATTAGCCTTTCGGGAGATATTCGAAAAAATGTGCAAATTTCAAAAGGTTTCCATAATTTTGACCACCACTGTATGTATGTGGGTATGTATGTTCCATATCACCTCCTAAACCACTGAACCGATTTCAACCAACACATTATTTAAAACAAGAGGAAGATTACTGTCAACTTTTCAAAGTCCAAAAGTTAATGAAACAGTCAATTAATTAGAAATTAACCGAAACCGTTTTTTCGCAGTAACTTTGGAGCAAATGATCCTACAAGAAATATTTTTATACCATTTTAAAATTCAAAATTTACTTTTAAATTATACCAATTTCTTTTCCTTTAATTTTCATTAATTTCATTTAATTTTTATTAATTTTTCAAAATTTAATTGATTAAATGATTGAATATGCAGGCGATTTTAAAATAAGGAAATTTATAGATTCTTCGTTGCTAGGCAACGGTGAGACTTCTAACTCTGCCTTTAATTTTTCGGTATTCCTGTTTATTTTTGTAAATATTTCTTTATCTATTTATTATCTTTTTGCAATTTTTTCTTTACTTTTAATAAATTTAAAAAAAAATAAATTTGCAATGGCTGATGCATTATATTTTTACCATTCACTATTGAAACGCCCAGTAGTCTGTTTGTGAAGTCGGCTTTAACAGTATACCTTTACTTAAAAAAAGTTACATTTCAAAAATATTTAATTTTCATGACTTATTTTGATTTTATCAAGACTTTCAATGAAGTATCTAGCATTTTGTATTATTTTGTTTAGATAAAAATTAAGCAAGATTTTGACGTTTTTCCTTTCGAAAATATCTCACGAAACTATTTTTACACCATATTCAAAAAATTAGCTCTTCAGTAACACAAATTTCATTTCTGTACTTTTTATTTCACATTTTAATAAATTTTTCAAAATTCATTTTATGCACAATTTGTAACAATTTTTGTTGTCGAAGAACAAGAAGAATACGAAGAACTATTTTCAGAATACATAACAGAATTCTGGAAGAACTCTAAAAGAAAAATTTTAAAAATAGACGATTCACAAAGACGATTAACAATTTATATCAGGTCCAACTATTGATTTGATTTATTTTTATGCTTTTAATTAATGAAAAATTAACTATTTAATTTGTTTCGAAATATTCATTAAAACCTTTCTTATTCTTCAGTACTTGTTAACAAAATTTGAAGTACCTATATAACAAATTAAATAATTAATAATATATGGAGAAAATTAACTATCGCCGATTTTAAAAATCGTTTGGTTTAATTGATATTCTCATTTTAATTTTAAAAAAAGCGTTTCAGATTATAAAAAGATTTTGTGTATTATAATATTTTATGCAATAGTAATTTTTACATTCAAAATATTGGACCTGAAAGTATTTTAATCCGAAGCAACGGTATATCAGCTAGAATAGTTAAAATTATTGAAAAATTAGTAATTGCTTGGTTACAATTTCTTTGTTAAAACTTACTTACATCAAGTCAAATATAACATTATTTTTATTAACTGATAATTAAATTAAATTTTGCTCTTTTTAGCTAATTTTAATTAAGTTATGCCGAAAGGCATTGATGCGCAATGTAGCATAAATTACAGCACCTCCACGGCTACATTGCAAGTGCCGCCTTTGCAAACGACTATTGAGAATATCTCTTAATAGACCTATTATTTGTCACATAAAAGAACCAAATGAAAATAAATATATTATAACCGTGTATAAATATATTAACTTTTTTAACTAGTTTTTAAGTTAAATTCTTGAAATGGTTAAGAATAGGGGCGGCTCATGTATACTCACTTCGGTAGTGCAGCACCCCTCCCCAAACTTTTTTCAGGGTGCAAATTTAATAACTTTATTTATATAATTTCGCGCGTATAATATTAAATCCAGCAACAATCTAACTTGATTTTCCTTTTAGTGTTTTCAGTGTTTAGGAAAGACGCTCTAAAAAACGGTATGTACAGTTCGTACAGGGAGAAAACCTAAAGACTGAATTTTTCTCAGTCCCGATTTCCTCAGTAACAAAGCGCCTTTTCCCCCCCTACCATACAGTTTGAAGGAAATGAACTACTTTAGAAAAGTGTAGTTCCAGAGATTTAGAAACAGGGTTTAAACATTCTTACAAAGTGAAACTGTGTTTTACGGGCCCAAAATTTGAAAATATGAAAGTGAAGGACAATAAATGATAAATAAAAATTAATTTAAGAACTATTGTACTAGTAAATCATTCATGTAAATAAATACGCAAATAATTTCCTACATGAATATTAATTTTAATCCTGACTTCATGATTTTTTTTAATTGTTCAACCGTTGTTGCATATATCTTTAGAAACAGAATAAGGATTGCAGGAAAAGTAGAGAATTTATTTTGAAGTTTAATTTACATTAATTAAAAATTAGTAATTTCTTGATTACAATTTCTTTATTAAAAACATACACTAATTTAAAACTACATCAAGTCAAAAATAAAATATTTTTTATTAACTAATTATTAAATTATTCAAAATGAATTAAAAGAGCAAAATTTAAATTATGCAGAAAGCTTAATTGAGCATTGTTATATAAGCTACCACCCCCCCCCCCACACGCATGATTTTAATGCACGAGACGCCACTGATTACGAAAATTGAGAAATTCAGGTAAAAACCAGGGATGTAACGAATAGTGATTTGGCCGAATATCGAATATTCGGCCAAATTTCAGACCGAATACCAAATTTTTAAAAACATTTCACTTTTAATAGTAAATGAAATATTTTTCAAATTTTAAATGAAAAAAAATTAAGATGAAATTAAATTGATTTTTTATTATTTGTATATTTATAAAAAATGGTAATGCTTTTATGTATTTTTTGTAATATTTTAAATATCTTCATTCCAATAATGAAAAATGAGAAACCTTTATCATTTTGGGATTTCTTCAAAGAAATAAAAGAGCCATCATTGCAGAACATGACAAAAGACAAACACAGAAGAAAATTGAATGGATGAATTAAAATTACTAAAAGTAAATTCCTATTTTGGCAAAGAACTTCTAATAGGTAGGATGGAGTATTCACTTAATTGGTGGAAAAAAATGCAGAAAAATTTCCAAGGTTTGCAAATTTAGCAAGAAAATATCTTTCAACACCTGTAAGCATTATATAGTGACCGTTTATTTTCTGAAGCTGGTAATATATATGAAACCATATGGTACAGACTTCTATAAGTGATATGCAACATTATTAAATACACTTATGTACTATGCAACTTAAAATTGGATAAATATTAGTTTTTTTTTATAATAAATGTACTAGAATGCAACTCTGCAATATACTGTATTAAATATATTTAAAACAACTTTAAAAAAAACATTTTATCCTAAATTTATTCTGCCGAATACCTGTGTAGCATTCGGCCTGACCGAATATTCAGGAAAGGGCCGAATAGGCCTCATACTTAATATTCGTTGCATCCCTAGTTGGCATTATATGTGTATGAAACCCAAACGGAATAGATTTCCTCCTGAAAAGTTATTGTTTTTGCATAATAAATTCGTGCAATGACAAATTATATGTAACTTGATTTAATATATCTATGCACTCTGTAACTGATATGTAATTCTGCAATATTCTTTGTTAAATGTGTATTTAAAAGCACGTTAAAAAAATTATCCTGAATATATTCTACCGAATATCTGCTTAGTATTCGGCAGAAGGGCCGAATACCGAATAGTTGCCGAATATTCGTTACATCCTTAGTAAAAACCCAGATTTATTCGTTTCCAATGAGAAAAAAAATGAAGTTAAGGTTGCCCAGTTCTATTGTTAAAGGAAAACAGCTGAAAAATGTATGATTGACTTGATTGTTAATTGAATATTTCTTTATTGCACACAATGAATTTGAATGCATTCCATTTTTCACGGTGTCACCTTTATTTTAATTCCCCCCCCTCAGCTCTTTGTTAAGACTAGCAGATATATATAAAAAAATCTAATTTATATTGATTCAGCTTGTATTACTCTGTTTAAATACTTTTGTACTTTTTTCGTATCAAAATAAAGTAAAATCTTGGTTTTCCCGGTTCCGCGTGTTGGAATGTTTATGTTCTCCTAGTTATATTTATATAAATTTTTTTAATAATATTTTTAAAATAAAAAAGAATTATATTTTAATGACCTTGAATTAAAATCTTAAATGCTGTTTGAAATGAAAAATTAACTGTTTCCAACAAAGAATCGGTAATAATGTTTCCGAAAACGTACCGTGTGGAATCTGAATTAATGGGGTTCAATATACCCCAACTTTTTTCAGTGGACATTTGCTGGAATAATCCAAATTACTGCTATTTACTTTACCATATTTTTTAATGGCACTTTCGCTATTTCAGTTATTTTAGATAGAACTACAGTAGATTAAAATAGTGGCTTCAAATTGTTCATCGCTTTTCGTTGTCAACTATCCCCAACATGTTTAGAAAAAATTTGTACTATTTAACTAGAAATACTCTAGCTCCTGCTTCCAGTTTTCGCCATGTGCTCTACAAGAATTCAAAATATGCCGCTTCTCTCATTTCTTTTTAGTGCGTGGTATCGCATTGGAGGATTTAATACTTCTTAGTAATCATTAACGTTTTTGTCCTAGTATTTTTATTAACTGTAACCTAAACTGCCATTTTGTATTTATCGTTTATATATGAAAATGTGTAGTAATTACCAACAGTTTACTAATTTTGTAGATAATAGAATTTCTTTCTGGAGGGCAGCCAGAAATTCGAACCGTTTCCATTGTGATGAAAAAGTAATAAACTTTCCATATTTTTTCAGGTATAAAAAAATTATGCTATTTCTTTCTTTCTGATTCTTATTGTTTTATTTGAAATGTGTACTTTTGTAGCTAACATATGGCGTGACAAAAATAAGGAAAGCTTGACTTCTTTTTTAAGCGTAGAATTTGTGTTTTGCTTTACATAAATAATCACCTTCTGATTATTTATATATAATTTTCTTCAAATCTTATTCATATTTCAGCATAACGTGTTGGAGAAAAAGTTGCTTAATATTTGCACTTCACTACTTGAATGAATACTATTGATGCTGTCGTTGACCATATTGCCATCTTTAAATAACAATGAACATTTTATATTTTAGGAAATTCATGAAGGAAGCATTTTAAATCTCATAAATTTATGACAATATCTTAGCTTCTCTTTTAAAGAAAATTAAAACCCACTATCAGTTTTCGTTTGGTAGTAACTATCTATGTTTGGTGACCTTCGGCTGAAATGAATGGAGCGCACCTTTTTATCTCTGTTTCTTGTCCATATCAACGCTGAGTCTTTACTCCTGTGTGATAAGGACCATTCCGCTCCATTATTATTTCAAATAAAAGTACTGTAGTCCTTCTCACAGTCTATTTTATTTGATCCTTCCGTATCGTTTTTCTTTTTGCCTTTGGTTACTGAAGCCCAGTTCCTTCCTGGACACGCCTTTGGAAATTTTTTTATATAAAATACAGCCTCACGGTTCAGGGATTTACAAATGGCGTATTTTAAGTGAAAAAAAAGTTTAATTGAATTATTCCGAATTACTTTTCATCGTGCTTTTGAAGTCCAGTGAGTTGTATCTCTTTTATCTGGTAGCGGTTTCAGATATTATTGGAGTTGTGGAATTAATATTTTTGCAACATATCGTTTTAACGATGAAGCATTTTCTTGCACCTATGCTCAAAATATCGGATGGAGTAAAATATCAAAAAAAGCAACGCGATCGTGCTTCATCATTCTAAAAGGATTAAATGCTTATTACAAATTTAAAATCTCTTAAAGTCTTTTATTTTTAAATGTTGCTTAAGGCATCACTGTACTAATTATCTCAACTTTTAATTAAAAATAAAAAAATATTATGTTTCTAAACGTGTGTCTTGCGATTACAAAATGAAAGTTCATATTTTACTAGTGCTAAATATGGAATATTCAGAATTTTAAAAAACTTGTTAATTATTTCGGGGCTGATTATATCAGTGCTTAAATCTCCTCCAGTCGAAGTTACTCAAGCAGTAGTTAAACCAAGGGCCGCCCGCGGGGGGGGCCACCGAAACATAGGAGTGAGGAAATCATTCAAGAAACAACTGATGAGATCATCTTCCTGTTGTGGGCGAAAAATACGTCGGGACTTCATTTTTGCTTCTTAAGGAATCCAACTGCGTTTGGAAGCTTTTCTTTTTTTTAAAATGATATTTGAATCAGTATTTCTGTATTTTTAAATGACGTTTATACTAAAACCTAATAAATCATACAAAAAAAGTTTCATGTCGTGTATATTTTTTTGAACATTTGAGAAAACCTGATAATTACCATAAACCAAACTCTTATAGTGTTTGGAAAATGAAAACTCATGAAAAAGCTACGTTTTGAGAAAAATGAGTTTTAATGTTTATGTTTTAAATTTATACTGTGAAGAAAAAAGTAATTTTCTGGAACACTTCCCAGTTTCGTATTTCATACCTCTTTTTCTCTCCAACTATATTCACTTTATTTTCCAATTATTGGAAATTATTTCTCCGTTGTTTTCTTCACCCTTTTGAGTCTTTATTATGATCTGCCATTCAACCGGCATCGACAGATTTGAATATTTCTTTAGGGAACTAGGCATGTTAGCTGACATGGATATACTTTTAGGGATCAATATCTGTTGAAACTACAATTTATATGCTCTGAGTGTATTGCCAAAAATTACAGCATCTATTGAATATCCAGATAGTGCAGTGATTCACTATAATCTAAATTTCCAACAATGCCATGGATAATATAGATATTGAAAATATTTCAAAACAGCACCTGCCAAACATTACGAAACAAAAAACAAACATTAAATAGCTTGAAACATTGAAAAATGCTTTCATATCGTATTGTTTTCTATTCCATTTTCAGCTGTTAAGTTCGACAAAAATTTCTCTAATTTACATTCTGATTATTGTAGAAGTAAAATAAAAAAAATTTTGGGAATCTAAAAGAATACATTTTCAGATAAGACGTTAAAAAATGATTTTCGATCGAAAATTGGTTCCGAAAGTAATCGGATGACTTACAATAGCTTTCTTTGGGTCCCCCCCCCCCCTCCACCAATCGTTTTGCTTCTTATAATATGTAAGATGCAGTTCTCAGTTAGCATTTCTTAATTTTTTTTGGTTATGAATCCAACGAACGATATTGAATACCTACTCATCACTGAACGATAATGCAAAATAACATGTTCTCCTTGTGAACTTCTTGTTGAAGTGGGGATACTTTTTACGTTGTCTGAGTTACATTATTTTTCGAAAATAAAAACCTTAATTTGTGTTATATGTTCGTAAAATTAAAAGTCTTCATTGATTGCGTCTTGTTAGAGGGGGGAAAAAATCATAGTTAAATAAGTTGCATATTCATTCTTCGCTTGAGAAATGAATTCTAGAATGCCTTGTTATTTCCTTCTTAATGATATGACTCATTGAATGCTTTGACGAGATATGATGATACGAGTTTTTTTTTCCAAGTAAATTTTTTCTTTTGAATGTAATTTTCTAAAGGTCGAAATATCGTGATCAGGTTTTTACTCCGACTGGTTATCGACTTCTTTCCTCGATTATTT
This sequence comes from Araneus ventricosus, assembly GCA_013235015.1. NCBI lineage: Eukaryota > Metazoa > Arthropoda > Arachnida > Araneae > Araneidae > Araneus > Araneus ventricosus. Next base: position 160,673 of record BGPR01001877.1, on the reverse strand, counting down.
TTAAACCGATACTGAACCTACACTAACTATCGTGACGTTTTCGACCCAACAGATGTAGAGTAATTGAAGGCTGAAGCTGTTTTGCTTTTTCTTCCGTCACAGCACTGAATCTACTCTAGCAGGTGTTTCTTTTTTATCTGTTTTTACAACTGTTTAAAAAGTGCGTAGAAGGAACATCAGATTTCATTTACCAACTAGTCTTCGTAAAAATAAATCTGTGCGTGAATTTTAAGTTGCTCTGTATAACTTATTTTGTTCAAGATTTAATGATAAAAATATTACTAGTTCTATACTGAAATTTTATTTGTATGAATACAGTGTTTGGATTTTATTGTTTTACCAAATAACACATTTCATTATTAAATTTTTTAATAACATTATTAATAAATTTAATAATGAAAATGATAACGAAATACAGTGCGATACAAAAAAATTTAACACGCTTCTGTTTTTCTCCAAAATATCGGTTGCTGTAAGATTAAGGAAACCAATTTTATATTAAAGAAGGATATAATTTGTTTAAGAAATATTTTTATATTCAAATTGAGCAATTATTGATTTAGATATGCTGATGATTTAGGATTTTGTTTTTTGTGGCTGAGACAAAATATGATCATGGTGTGTATTTTATCACTTTTAAAATGTCTTCTGCGTGCTTTAATTGTTTTTAAAACTTTTGGCATCATTTTCATTTATCGTCTGATGCAGTTTTGGATGGTTAAATTTTATTTTGAATTTTGAATAGAGCATGGTTATGTCGAATGACCTCTCAGATTTTGAAAACGGGTAAATTCACGCCTGGAATACAGAGAATGTGGATTTTTCGGAAATCGGATGTCGTATTAGAAGACCAAGATCTACTCTTATCAGATTTTATACATGGAAAATATTCTTTACAAGGGAAAGAATAATAATAAAAAGCTGCGCACGCAATTGAAATTTATCAAGAAGAAAAAAATTCTTCAATTTTCGGGCTTACTGTGAATAAGAGAGAAAATAAAAGTTGAGTACTATTAAGTGTACCCAGAAGAACATATCCAGAATAATTTCGTGCAACAGATGTATAAAATATGCAGAGTTACATGTGGATACCCAAGCTAACGAAATTAGACAACGTCAAGAATGGAAGGGGAGCGGGGGCCAAGATAGAGAATACTAGAATCAATCTGATACATCCAGATTTTTCTTTCTCGTCAGAAAAAACAACGCTTAAAAATTTTCCTTGTTTTGTCTATATTTTTTTGTCCCAATCTTGATACTGCCTTACATAGAATTTTATTATCTTGGGTATGCTTTTGCACTCTTCATATTTTATTAATATTGATTGCCCGAAATGATTATAGATGTACTTCTGTTACACTTAATCCTAATGTAACTTTCATTTTCTCTTCTGACGAATTTTTATTCACAGCAAACCAGAAATTTGAACGATTTGTTCTTGATAAATTTCTGTTGCGTCCAACGCTGTTTTTTTACTCGTAAAGATTATTTTCCATCTGTAAAATCTGACAATGTAGATCTTTGTCTTCTTATAACGATGTATGTTCGATGCCTTATATCCGATTTCAGAAAAATTCGTATCGTCTGCGTTCCAAGCGTGAATTTACCCGTTTTCAAAATTTAAGAGGCCATTCGATATACTCAAGCTCAATCTAACATTCGAAATAAAATGAACTAACTAAATCTGCATCAGGCGATAATTTGAAATGATGCCTAAAGTTTTAAATGCAATTGAAGCATCCAGAAGATAATTAAAAGCTAAGAAAGTGATGCTATGATAATATTTGTCTCAGACTAAAAACACAAAATCCTAAATCAATAGCATATCCAAATAAATAAATGCTTAATTTGAATATAAAAATATTTCTTGAAGTACAACCTTTTTTGATAAAATTGTCTTTCTTATATTTATAGCAAGCGGTATTTTGCAGGAAAACAGAACGTGATAATTTTTTTTGTCCCGCACTGTACATTTGTGCGCTTCATTTTAATAAAGAATAACTCTGTTACCATTCGACTTAGATGATTAATAAATTTTATTTCAATCTGCGGACCGATATGAAAGCGTACTTTTGCTTTGTCTAATTTTAGCGGAGATATTGTTTCAGGGATTTATTTTTTGTTAGTAACTTATTTTTTAAAAAATTAATTTTGACAAATTATTCGACCCCCTCTTCCAAGAACGTTGCAATATTGTCTCCAGTAAATAGGTCTTATTGCCTTACTTGCCATTTTTCAATTGATCGGAAAAGTTTTAATCCAATTTTCACTAAAAATGATTCATTATTGAGGGCTTGTCAGTTTCCGATTTGTACCGATTTCAAATTGCATATTTCATGCATGTAGACACTGCGACTTTATATCTTTCTGTATCACTTCTGTTATTGGTACT
>BGPR01001877.1:0-155435 GCA_013235015.1 Araneus ventricosus | reverse complement strand
TGTATATTTACCTTACTCTTACTTGACAGAAAATAGATTGAGATCTTAAAAACATAATTACAAATAAATAAATTGGATCATCACGCTCTTTAATCATATTTCCGTATGGAGTGAGGTATAATGAATGCTTTTTCTTTCTTTCCAGTCTCTGAGGTCAAAACTATAGCAGAACAATGGATAAATAAGTTCCAAGTGGAATCATTATATTTCTAAACCTTGTAGCAGCCCACTCCACCCAACGAGCCTAATAAATGTTCTCTTGCTCTGTCAAAAATCCAACAGTTTCCTGCATACACATAATTATATCTTTACTTATAGATTAATAGTTGAATTCCTTCTACATCGAGTGACTACAAATGAAACTTAATACAGCTTCGTAAATACAGTTGATATGTGCATCTAAAAAATATGTCTGAAAATATAGCAAATTTTGTCATAACAAAATAATAAATAGAAATAAATGTAAAGATGGCTGAAGCTTCTGGCCTCTGTGAGATTCTCTTTTTTTTTTCTTGTCATTGTAGATTCTAACTTTCAAAACAATATGTGTCTACAATTTTCTGTATTGTTTGTTTTATCAAATCAAAATATTAATCATTTTATGGTTCATAAAATGAATTCTCATTTTTAAATACAATGGTGAAGAAGCGATAACGCAAAATCAACAGCATGCTGAATTTAACCCGAGCTTATCAAAAGAATATATGTTAATAAATCATATTTCTTCCATATATAAGCCTTGAATGGCAAAAGTCTTCACATTCATTCAAAAGAAGAAGGAAAGAAATGAATATGTAAAATGAATTCATATAAATATTTCGTCAACAGGAGCCCTGAACATTAAAAAGAAGTAGTTTAACAAATAAATTAGTCGAAACCACATACCTGCCTTTCAAGAATACAGATAACCTGATTAATCTTGGGAAGGTCGTAAAGTTCACAAAGAAAAAAACATAATCTACTTTACGAACCATAGCTTCCAAAAACTTAGTAAAAGTTCAGTTTAGTTAGATTAATGTGCCTGCCACACGAGGGGTATTGGAAGGATCTCAATTTTGAACAATAAAAAAAAAGAAAGAATGCTGGCTTCGTAAAGTGTGTTCACAAGGTGTTGTAGTCTCGTGCCATAGCATTATATATATACGCCGTTTAGTTTTACCGAAAGAAATCTGCGGGAAAGTAAAGGATACTAGTGTGAAGCTGAGCAGTTGCAAGGTCTGTTAAGAAAATAAGCTCAAGCACTAGCGGCAATACGAGGGTCTCCGATATCTCAAAAACGTATAGCAATTACTGGAAAATTATCAATGACAAAGTTAGCATCACTGTATATTACAAAAAAACATCTCGCACAAAAATGATGACAAATGAAGTGTACTAAAACGCGCATTTGTCTTGACTCAGCCGCTTAACAAAACGCATTTGCCGAAATGAGGTTCATCTCATTGTCATGCTTCCAAAATGGTGATCTCCAGCAAATATACATTTGGACAATGGAACTGCTCAAAATTTGCTGAAGTACAACATGGCAGGTGATACGCTTACACAAGCATCCGTAATGACGTTCGAAGTTCCTCAATAGTTGAGGAGGTTGTATGCATTGCCGTTTGATGTATCCCCAAAGAAAAAGTCCAATGGGTCTGTTAGCTCAAACGTGAGGCTATTCTAAGCAACCACCATACCACGACTTGATTGCTGCCGAATGCAAGTTGACACTTGACCGGGTCCTCTCAGCAGTCACCACGCCCTAATGCTAGGCCACGATAAGGAAATGCTCTGAGACGTTTCTTTTCTTCCGCGTTTGTCGCGTTACAATTTTGGAAAAGTGCGAACCAAACAATTGCATTTAACGCCTCTATTTTACATTGATTGTACGGAAGGTGTCTTCTCACTAAATCGATGATGCTGAATCAACTCTTGTAATTGACTTTTTTCCCGTATATCGTACCGTTTTTTGAGATAAGAACGCTAATCCTGACAATTTTCTGCCAGGTGCCGTAAGCGGCTTTTCTGAGTAGGCATGGCAACTTACTATACCTATACCCCACCTTTTATGACAATAGCCCTTGCGGTTCAGAATTATGTAACACCGGACTTAGCGGGCACACCGTATAATAACAGAGCAGCAATACGTAACTGAACGAAGAAGCATAATGAAAATAACCGCGAAAGGTTTCAGTTATTCAAAGAAATATTTAAAAAAAATATTTTGCGATTTTTAAGTTATTGTCTATATTTATTAAATTAGATCGACTGTTAATGATTTTTACATTTTTTTCGTAAAATTGTGTTGTGGCATTTATGTTCAAGACAGTAAATGCAATTCTTATATTAAATAAATTAGCCGCCCTCCGGGCGTGTTCATCCACATTGCTCAGCACTGCCCCTGACACCTGTCTCCTTCGAGGTTCTCAGCTACTCCTTTTTTCAGTTTGAAATACTGCATAAGATCAGTGGAACAGACCATAAAACCATAAGAAATTTCATATTGCTTGTAGACAACAGATTCCTTTAAAATTGTAAAATCTGTCAATAAACCTCATCTAGTTGTAATGTTTAGTACAACTTTCTCACGAATTTCGGAATGAAAGTCTTCAGATCCATAAATACAGAATGATATCGTCCTAAATAAACAGTTTCCATCACCTACAGTAGGTATTTTACAATATTTTTGACACGCATCTTTATGGAAGTTTTGGGATCTATATATTTAAAATAATATGGTAAAACCTTCAGACAGTCCGCCAGCCCCAACTACTCGACGGATTTCGATAATTTTTATTTCATATGAAAGCTTATGACGTCTAGATATGTCATCAAGGGTCGTCTCACCCCCCCCCAATTTTCGAACGAAATCTAAAAAACATTTTTCCGCCATACATTACCTATGTTTTTTCGATTTCCCTCAAAAATGGGGGTGGGGGGCAGGCGACCCTTGATGACATACTGTCCTACCGCCACGAGAAAGACCCTGAACACGGTTGTCTCAAGTAGACGAGTCGAAGAAAGAAGGGAAACTGGTATAAAATCAACCACAACATTTGGCAAACTAAGCGCGCTTCGTTATGAAAGGAATTCGTTTTCGACCAAAGTTCAAAGCGAAATGCGACTTTCGCTGGTTCTATCTCCGCCAAATGAAATAAAGCCCTTTCCTTCACCCCCAAAATGTGGCGGAATATCCAGTTTCCATAATGACCGCCTCCGGCATGTCTGGTGTCTTTCTCGTGGCGTTAGGACAATATCTAGACGTCATAAGCTTTCATATGAAACACAAATTGTCGAAATCCGTCGAGTGGTTGGGGCTGGGGAACTATCTGACGGTTTTACCATATTATTTTAAATATATAGATATGATTTTACTATCTTTTGCCGATTTATTACTTGAGATTGATTTCCTGTCAAAAAAACAAAACAAAAAAAGAAAAACATTTTTTTCAGGATGTGGTCATGGTGGAGCGTGAACGTCTTATCTCTTCAACAATTACATTTTTTTTTTTTACTCTTGTGTCAAATCGATTTGGTCTTAATCTGTTGCTGATGTCTTCACCGTTTTAATCTTAAAACTGATACGAACAAAATCCAAGTTTTCTGATTGTCAGTTCATTTTTCCATGTGTCTTATTATCTATTACACAACTGATGTTAAACTTCCTACGCTACGAGGCGCTAGGTTCAGTGTTGGGATTGTAATAACATGATTGTGTTTGATAGGAGAATTGCTCCCATTTAGGGCAACTCTGCGATTCAGGTCTTGGCTGAAACCGAGAATCTACAATCTGTTGCTCCGGATATCTTGGAAGTGAATTCGTTAAGCGATTTTTTTGATAAATTCTGAGACATATCCTGTATTTTATGGATATAGAACATGGATGAAATGTTACAAAAATGTAAATAACTACGTGTTTGAATTCAAATACCGTATTGCGTACGCTTTGAAGTTCATGTGTTTTGATTGACAGATTTTGTCTCTTGTTTCTACTCGATACAGGCTAATGAAGCTTTTTTACTTCCACAGATTCCTTTGTAAATAGTCAAGAATGGACCTTAAGTCGCTCAGTTCCCGATCTGCGATTGGTAAGTCTATTTTAGAATTTTCGAACTTAACGGTAGTTTGTTATGTTTGATGTTACCTATCGGAAACCAATCAGTAGTAATACTGTTTATTTTAAAAGGGCAGCATTTGCCTATTTTATGCGGAATCGCATTTTTAATCTCTCAATGTATGACATTATATAAGAAGAAAAATAGCATTGCTTGTATCCTTAAACAATAAAAATAAATTATGAAGTATTGCTTTTGAAATTTCTTAAAATGACAAAATATTACAAAATGTTTTGAACTCAAACTTTTTTTAAACCAGAAACTCTCTATGCAATACTTTTGACAGAAATGTTTTTTAGTGGAGCAGTTTACAATTGGGCAACATCATGTTTTACTCATTTTTAGTTTTTGTGTATTTCAAATAAGTTCAAATAGCATTTTATGTACGTAATGAAAATGGTTTTTTTAAAAACAATTATTGGAAAAATAATTGCATTCTGAAAATGAATTCGGTTTTATGATGTAAAGAATCTTTTAACCCTTTAAAGGGCTTTTTTTATTAGTAGTGGTATAATAAAATGGCTTTTGGATTGAGATTCATTTAAGAAAAGAAATTCATTTAGCTTATTCGATGACATTAATATTTTGTTAATTTTGCTAATTAATAATTAATTATCAAGTCCAGACACTTCGTTATGGTTTGAGAAAAGAAATTGGAGCATCTCGGTTTTTGTTTCATCGAAAAAATTGGCGAAAACTTTTGGCAACCTTAAAAAATGCATTTAGAAATTAATGAATTTGGTGGTAAATATACTTACCACGGCGTCATAAAGGGTTAAAGAAATATTATAAACGAATAACGCTAAGAATATGAAAAAGACGTGCAAAGAATTCCATAAATGCATTTTCACTTACTGAGAATAGTAAAAATAAACGTTATATGGTATAACTACCAGTATTATTTATATATGTTTTATCATGTATAATTTATTAAAACCTCCATCAGTGTTGTGCTGTATAAAGCAAAATACTGTTAGAACATAAGGATAACAAGAAACAAGCAATTTATTTTCTCACCAAAAACTTGTAAGTATTGGCAAGTGTTAAACTAGTTATTTTAGGAGCAGTATTTATCTATTTTAAGTGTTGATATTGCCGACATCCCCAAAACTACCTATCTTTATGTTCGTATAGATTTCTATACCGTGCAAATTCCTTTTTAACAATTCGGGATGTTTTTGTTGCATGTTTGTTTTTTGTTATATTATACACTAGCAGTACGCGCACGGCGTTGCCCGTGGAATCAGGACTTCAACAAAATGAAAAAAAAAACAAAAAAACGCCCACAATGACATGAAAAAGTTTTGAAAAGAAAATCAAAACAAAAGATACACATTATTGATTTTCCCACTTATTTTTTTTTTCGCGATAGTGACATTTTATTTGTAGAAAAGTAAATCCAAAACAATATTAAAAAATTGCAACGTGAAAATCATACTGCAAGCAAAGTATGATACTGCCGAAAATAATAATCAGTCATTCAATTGAAGGTTATGACGTCACCTCCCCTTCAACCAATCATATAGCCATCTGCGTTTCGAAGAAGTGCCGCTCGAGGAAGTCTCTCCATAAAAATAACTCTCAACTGCCCAGAAAAAAATTAATTTAAAAAAAACTTGAGAAGATATTTTAACCGTTGTTGTTTTAAATCCGACAGAACCGTTCTAATTATAAGCTGAAAAAAATTGAAAATAATAGTGTTATTAGAAAGTCGGATGCAACAAATTTAAAATCAAAAGTAACATCTCGATGCCAAAACTGGGTATTTTTTAAAAATTTCTCAAAATTCAGTAAATTGCGTTAGAAATTCAAAACTAACTTCATTAGAATGGAAATCGCGTGCTCTTTCCGATGGTGTATCTATTTTTGTCGTACAATTATTTGAAACCATTCTATTGAGAAATTAGTGCGAAAAATCAACCAAAACAACACAAAACATTAAATAAAAAAATTTCTAGATTAAATTTTAAAATTTCGGCTTCGAGGGGCATTCAGTCACCATTACGACTACCTGTGTTTCCGTCCAAACTCATGGAGAGCAGTGGAGTGGAATTTGTATTTGAATGTCCGTCGAATAAGAAAGTTCAAGCATGACCCTTGTTCACGATCACAACATTTATTATACGATCACACACACAGGACTATATACATGGGTTTTTAACAAGCGAGAGACAAGACAAGTGCGTAGTAAAGGTGCGCATCGGCGCGCTCACATATTTTGGCAACCATTGATCGCCAAGATGCCAATTTACAGTTCAAAGGCGCCAACATCCTGGGCCCCGTTGCAATGTTTACATGCAACACTAATACACATTGATTACATAACACATGGAAACTATACGAAATTCTTAATGCACAATGTATTCACTAATTAGCACTGTAATGAAATACGTAAAACATTCGAACAATTAAATATATGATAATGAATATAAACACAGATATAAATATACAATACTTATTGGTAATTAATCATAGAAAGGTAATTTTATGATTTTGTTTACTGGACGTTGATAAATGCCTTTGTTTGTTTTCACTGTTAAAACTCTTATTACATTATCCTTTCCTGCATGAACCTTGATTATTTTTGCAAGATTCCAATTAAGTGTTTTAGAATTATCTTCATTTTTAACCAAAACAATTTCATTTTCTTTAAATATTTTCTCACCTTTGCGCCATTTAACTCGTGATTGCAAACGATTTAAATAGTCCGTCGACCATTTTTTCCAAAAGATTTGAGAAAGCCTTTGTACCAATTGCCATCTATTTAACCTATTAATTGGTACTTCTGTTAAATCTGGATCTGGTAAAGCTGTTAAAGATGATCCAACTAAAAAATGGGCTGGGGTAAGTACGAAATCATCGTTAGGATCACTAGAAAGATTACAAAGAGGTCTAGAATTTAATACTGCTTCCACTTGTGTAACAAGTGTGCTAAATTCTTCATGAGTAAGTACAGTGTTTCCCACAACTCGTTTTAGGTGAGATTTTAGTGATTTAACGCCTGCTTCCCATAAACCCCCGAAATGAGGTGTGGCAGGTGGATTAAAATGCCAAACGATACCTTCTGAAGCAATGAAATCTTCAATTTTTCCTGTACTTTCCTTATTGAATAGATCCTTTAATATTTTTCTTAACTCATTATTAGCTCCTACAAAATTTGTGCCATTATCACTATAAATATCACTAGGTTTTCCTCGACGTGCAATAAATCGTTTTAAGGCACCTATAAAGGCATCTGTACTACAACTATTTACAATTTCTAGGTGAACTGACTTTACAACAAAACAAATGAATATGCATATATAACATTTATACGATTTTTTAAATCTACCTGAAAGCAATTTAATACTGAAAGGGCCACAAAAATCAATACCGACCCTTGTAAATACTCTTGATATATTTACTCTAGAGCTGGGAAGATCTGCCATAACTTGATTACTACCCTTTGCACTTACCTTTAGACAAGGAATACACTTTCTAATAATTTTTCTTACGTAATTTCTACCATTTATTAACCAGAATTTTGTACGAATATTGGCTAAAGTTGCTTCTGCACCTGTATGGAGATACAAAACATGAAAATGATTAATAATTAGATCCGAAAAGTGATTGTTATAGGGTAACAAAATTGGATGTTTTCTTTCGATAGGCAAATTGGAGTTTTTCAGTCGGCCACCAACACGTAGAATGTCCTGCTCATCTAAAAATGGAGATAAGTTTATTAACGAGCTTGAATTAGGTAGCTGCTGACCTCTTTTGAGACACTGAATTTCTTGAGCAAAACAATTTGCTTGTACGTTTTTCACCAAACACATTAATGATTTAAATAACTCAGGGCTAGTTAAGTTGCCCTTGCTTGGTTGCAAAGAATTTTTTGCATTTCTAACGAAACGCACACACCACCCGATGACTCGTTGAAGTCGGGTAAATGAAGAACAGTTGTTGATTATAGGTAATACTTCTTGACCTTGCACCACAAGACACACTGGATCTGTCGGAGTTTTCTTGAACTCTCGTTGGTATAGCTCATTATCGTTGATATCACTGCAAACACAAGGAGAAACTACTGAATGATCTTGTAAGAACGACGGACCAAACCACCACAAATTACAATCTTGGATTTTTTCTGGATCGATCCCTCTAGAGATAATATCTGCGGGATTTTCCTTGGGTGGGACGTGTTGCCAGGCGCTAACTTCTGTGAGATTTTGAATTGCATTTACTCGGTTTCTCACAAAAGGCTTGAGTACCGAAGGGTCCTTTTGTATCCATGCAAGGACAATGGTAGAGTCGGTCCATAGTACAGTACTATGGAATGAAATTTTCATCGATGTGATGGTTTTTTGTGCTAACTTGGCAAGAAGCACAGCGGCACACAACTCAAGCCGGGGTATTGTTACCGACTTCAGAGGTGCGATTCTTGATTTTGAACACAATAAATTTGTAGATATTTCTCCTGAGTTACTGAGACACCTTACATATATTGCTGCACCGTATGCCTTCTCAGAAGCGTCTGCGAAGCCGTGCAATTCTATTTTAAGAGCATAGTCCAAGAAAATATATCGTGGAATGTTCAGAGTGTTAATAGTTGATAAAAACGTAACAAATCGCTTCCATTGTGATTCCAATTGTATTGGCAAGGAATCATTCCAGTCCAACTTTAACCTCCATAATTCTTGCATTAGAAGTTTCGCTTTCGTAACTACAGGCGAAATCAGACCTAAAGGATCGAAAATCCTAGCAGTGGTCGAGAGGACTGATCTTTTCGTAATTTTACACGATTCACAGGTATCTACATTAGCAGACACCGAAAATGCTAAAGAGTCCTTTTGAGGTCTCCACAAAAGTCCTAGGGCCTTTGTTTCATCAGGAATTGTAAGAGAAACATCTCCATCAGAAACTTCCGAATTTGCGAGCAATTCTTTGCAATTGGAGGACCATTTATGCAATTGCATGCCTCCTCCTCTGAAAAGCGCTATAAGTTGTTCCTTAAGCTGTTTAGCAGAATAGATGTCTGCAGCGCCAGTAAGTAGGTCATCCATATACATGTCACTACTCACAGCTGAGGCAGCCAATGGATAATTGTGTCCATCATCCATTACTAATTGTTTAAGCACTCGTTGTGCCAGGTAGGGAGCACATGTTGTGCCGTACACAACCCTATTCATTTTATACGTTTTGATAGGGTCATCGATGCTCTCTTTCCAAACGATTCGCAATAGATCTCTTTGAGATTCATCTATGAATATCATACGAAACATTTTTTTGATATCCGAAATCAAACCGATTCTATTTTTTCTGAATCTCAATAATATCGCAAATAACTCGTCCTGAATGACTCCTCCATTAGCTAAAATAGAGTTCAACGACTCGCCAGTCGAAGTAGCACAGGACGCATCGAAAACAGTCCTAAGCGGTGTGGATTTGGAATCGGGACGTAAAACACCATGATGCGGCATGTAATATGCAACTGTCGGTTCCGACGCTTCGAACACTTGTTCCATATGTCCCATATCCAAATATTCATGAATAAAGTTTCGATACAACTGTTGAAGATTTGGATTGGCTTCTAATTTTCGCCATAACGAATTTAATCGACGAATAGCCGTTTGCTTGGATTCGCCGAGACAGCTAGGTTCCTTTAAAAAGGCCATTTGAACAATATAATGTCCCGTTTGATCTCTCCGATGATTATTCACGAAATGATCTTCACACAACTTGGTTTGTGAATTTAAATTAAGAGATTCATCTTCCAACGATTCTAACAGCCAAAATTTAGAAATTAAATTTTCTAACCCTTCTTGCTCGGAAAGAAGAAAGCAATGCAGTTTATCATCAGCTGTCGGTAGACCTCCAGTAACTATGTAATTAAAGACCGAATTTTGCAGAGTGATTGAATCATTTATTTTGATTTGATCTGCCTTAATAATTTTAAAGAATACTTGTGCACCTAAGAGCATTGAAATCTTAGCTGGCTTATGAAATGATGGATCTGCTAATTTAATATGCTTCGGCAGAGAAAGTTTTGATATGTCTAAATTACAAGATGGAGTGACTGATGATATTTTAGGAACAACCATAAACTTTAAGCTTTCATTGAATGAATTATCTTTATTTGAAATAGTAGCATTTGTTTCATATTTTATATCTTGCGCGAGCCCATTAATGCCAGAAACAGAAGAACGTATCCGATTTCTTTTTAAACCCAAACTTATGGCGCAATCGCTCGAAATAAAATTTGTTTCTGAAGCACTGTCCAGAATTATTCGAACTGGCATTACATTTACATAAGCTACAGCCGTACTCATTAAATATTTCATCGGCTTTGAATTCTTTTTATCCGTTGAACGCAAAGCAAAGCATTGCTCGGAGTTGACCTTGGGAGCAGTATCAATAAATGCTTCGGCCGTGGACGGAATTGATACATCTGTTTTGTCTCGATGCAATTTAGTATTATGGAAAGAACTGCAAATCTGACATCGAGATTTAGAAGTACACGATTTAGATGGATGAAAATTGAGACAATTTGTGCAAATGTTATGCTTCTTACAAAGTTCATATCTCTCCAAAGGGGAATGATTTAAAAACATCTCACAATTATACACAGAATGTTTCTTGAATTGGTTACAGATGACGCATGCTTTCTGACCTTGATTAGGATTTGATTCACCGGCAGTCGATGTTTTATTTTTATCTTTAGTCAAAAAAGATTTCCAGCGAGAATTATTTACACCAGAAGAGCTTTTATTTTTTAACGGAATACTTTTTTCTGCGAAATCTGATTTAATGACTGATTCTAGTTGAATGCATCTTACTTCTAAAAACGAAAGAAAGTCTTGTAAGCTAGGTACCTGGGTCGTTGTCAAACTTAATTGAAACAATCTTTGAGATTCCTTATCTATTTTATTATTTAATACATGCAAGATAATTGCATCTGACAAGGAATTTGATTCTAATTTTAGATTTTTCAAAGATCGCATATGATTCCGAACAGTATCGATTAGTGATCTAATTTGAGTGGGATTTTCATTATGCAATTTATTAATCGAAAGTATACCGGCGATATGTATGTCAACCAAGGCTCTTTTATTTTCATACCTATTTTCCAACGCCTTTAGAAGGGAATCAAAGTTATCTTGATCGCTTTGTATTAAGGCCGCTTCATTTTTAAGAGCACTTTTTAGATACATTAGTTTTTGAGATTCATTTAAAGAATCATTATTTCCGATAACACTCATAAATTGTGTTTTAAAATTTTCGAATTCTTGGAACTTTCCACTAAACGTGGGTAACGGAAGATCTGGCAATTTTATATGGCTCTTCGGCGACAACTTAGCGTTTTCTGTTTTCTGCTCTTCATATTTCGATAAAAATACAAGGATGCTTACTTTGAATTTTTCTGCATCTTCTTCCATATCGCTTAGAATCTCCAATGAATTATTCAATTCTACCTTATCAGGAAGAGAACAATAATCGTTTTGGAGGTTATCCAGTTCTTTAAGTATATCGTTTATACTGTTCAGTTTTGATGTTAATTCGATACAATCCTTGGTTTCGTCTACATATTGGAACGAATTAACGAACTGTTCGATTTTTTTCAGCTTATTTTTGTAAGCCGTTTGCTTACGATTAAGCTCTGTTATCGTCATGACGAGACGCAATTTATTCCTTCAAACAAAATGTATTATTCCTTTTCAAAGGAATCGCTTTGATTGGTAGGAACGGTAGAAGTGTGAATGACGAAAGTTCACTGAACAAGGGCTGCTTCAAAACGAAACGAAATTACTTCTTAACAAAGAATTTATCCATAGGCAAAATATGATTCAACTCCGGTGAGTCGGACCAATGTTTCCGTCCAAACTCATGGAGAGCAGTGGAGTGGAATTTGTATTTGAATGTCCGTCGAATAAGAAAGTTCAAGCATGACCCTTGTTCACGATCACAACATTTATTATACGATCACACACACAGGACTATATACATGGGTTTTTAACAAGCGAGAGACAAGACAAGTGCGTAGTAAAGGTGCGCATCGGCGCGCTCACATATTTTGGCAACCATTGATCGCCAAGATGCCAATTTACAGTTCAAAGGCGCCAACAACCTGTGTTCCAAATTTCATGGCTGTAAGTACGATAGATTCGTCTGGACATCGCAGACAAACACACACACACGCACACAAACATTGCCTTTTATAAGTATAGATTATTAGTGTTTACTTTTGTTTTAAAGGATATAACATTTCAAGGTTGCTTATTATTATTATTCAGAAAGATTATATTTAGTAACTTTTGACTAAGATTATGCTATTCCGTTTTGTTTCCTACCGAATAAACCTACCTATTGTTGGAAGAAAATTTCATTTTATTTCATTATAGCATCCCATTTACATTTCTTCTTGTTATTTATTTGATGATTGTAGTTGAATTTCAGTTTCTGTGTTTTATTTTAGTATATACTTGAAATAATTTCATTGAGTTACTTGACAGCTTTCTTTAGCCTTTTTTGTTTTTCCCTGGGGCCGTAACTGCTTTAATCAAATGGTGCGTTTAATTTTGTGTAGTATATTTTTAGCTTATCAGTAAAATTTCGATTTTTTTTTTCTTTTCATACAAAATATATATAATCCGACCCTGCACATCCTTTTTTTTAAAATTTTTCAGCAGAAGTTGTGTAAATATATGTTAATTAATATGAACAATGCGAGAAAATAGTTGAAACATAAATCTTCTTTATTTTTGACTTGAAGGAGGAAAAAAAAAAAAAAAGTAAGAAAATGATTTTGTTATAATGAACTACACCTAGTGTCCAAAAATAATGCACAATTTTGAAAATGCTACAAAATTGAAGTTAATATGGATACTATGGTTCGCAATCAGTTACTCAGAATCCTGGGACATACTATCGTCGGAACTCACATTCTACAGTGAAGATTCGGTCACGAGGGCAATTAGGAGGGCCACCAGAAAGGGATTAAGGCGAAAATGGAGTTTGACCCATCCTGTTTCACAGAAAGCTGATAACGAAATGCAACTTTCATCATTGGTTATTCGGGAAGATATAAAAGTTTTCTTTAAAAATCCCAAATTTTTCCGCATGTTTTTTGCTTATAACATGCAGAGTTTTCCACCAAATTGTACGAAACTGACAGAATACTTAACAATATGTAAAAGAAGCATTTTATTAAAATTTGAATTAAAGAATTTGAATATTACAGGAAATATGAGCATTTGTAGTAAATAATTTTTTACTGCGCAGGTGCGAAACGTAGCGTAATTTTTTTCATAATTTCAAAGCCAAATATTTAGGGCAACTTATATAAAAAAAATTCCAGTTCAATACCATTAGTATTCAGAAATATATCAGCATTACAACTTGGTGAATTTCGGCACACTCTAGGAGAAGCTAAATGATAGGGGTCTTGCACAAACTGATATTTTAAGTAGATTCCTTATAGGAACTCTACCTATTGCAATGGTTTTCATGACACGACTTCCGGAAAATTTCTGCAGATCTCCACCGATCATGACCCCTAGAACCCAAAACCACCCTTCGTTAAAAAGTTTAATGATATTTTATTTTTTTAAATTTTCTTAAATAATCTTTTAACGACACCTCATTTAATTACTTATACTTTCATCGTAATAAGCTCACTACAACTTTCTTTTCGAGTCGCAAGTCTTTTCCGGGGAAATTCCCTTCTCTATGTACTTAAGCTTTGTGCGCATTCCTATCTGTCTTTTTTGACTCCAACATGTAAACGAATAACAACCAGCGCGCAACTTCGCGCGTTACCTTTTTCAGTCTGGTCATAGATACTCGTATAATACGATTATTTTAACTACTGAAGAGTAACCTATACTATTGTCTACAATGGAATAAAAGAAGATTGAAACAACGGCTGTCTTTTCTTTAACAACATAGATTACTTCACCTTTAAAACCTGATCTTTCATATATATAACGCTTTTTCCCATGTTATCTTGTGAACACGATAGCTGGAGTAATTTTGATCTAAATTTAACCAGCGTGGGATATATTGTAAGGATAGTGAAAATCTCGGTCGAGTTCGTAGATGGGCTATCCGGCTCAAAGGGGGTGGAAATGGTGGGGGGATGGACATTTTCATTTTCCCATAATTCCCTTACGATTGAAGATAGAAAGAAAATTCAAATTAGGCGAATCATTGCCTTATCATAACAAACAACTTTTGTATTGAAACTTTTTCGATAGCTACAATTTCTTAGAAGTTATGATGTGAAAAGTGATTTTCCCTCCTCCCCCTAACTTAAAGTAAATTTTAACCTAAGCATGTTACCCCTTGTTGGAAAGCTCTCGTCATTTGCAGTCTCTCCCCCCCCCACTTTTATACTTGCATCTCCAATCTTTATAAGAATAGAGGGTGAAATGTTCTTTTCCTTATTATTATTAGTAGAGACGTATATGTATAACACTTTTGCCCGTGTTATCTTGTAAACACAATAATTAGAGTAATTTTGATTATATTTTAACTGGAGAGGGATATGTTGCAAGGGCGGTGAAAATATCGTCCGAGTTCGCACATTGGATAACTAGCTCAAAGGGGGTGGAAATGGTGAGGGACTGAAAATTTCATTTTCCCATAATTCCCTTACGATTGAAAATAGAAAGAAAATTCAAATTAGGCGAATTATTGCCTTATTACAACAAACAGCTTTTGTATTGAAACTCTTTTGATAGCCACAATTTCTTAGAAGTTATGAGCTGAAAAACCATTTTCAATCCCCTATTCAACTTATCATTTCCCCATAGCTCTGTCACGACTAAAGATAGAAAAAAAAAATCAATTAGGCGAATTATCAGCTTATCATAACGAACAACTTTTAATATAAAAGTTTTTTGATAGCAAGAATTACTTAGAAGTTATGAGTTCCCATCAACCGCATTCAATTCCACTTTTTATACAGTAAACAAGTTGATATACCTGGCTTTGCTCCGAATTAAAATGTTTTCTTGTTTAATGTTTTTAATGTAAAAATTACTATTGTATAAATATTATAGTACACAAATTCCTTTTCTGATCTGAAACGTTTTTAATTAAAATGAGAATATCAATTGAACCAGACAATTTTTAAAAACAGCCGTTTTCTCCTTACATTATTATTTGTTATATTGGTACTTCGAATTTTGTTAACAATTACTAAAGTAAAAGAAAGGTTTTAATGAATATTTTGAAACAATTAAATTAACTAGTTAATTATTCATTAATTTAAAGCATGAAAATAAATCAATAGTTGGTCCCGATATAAATTGTTAATCGTCTACTTTTAAAATTTTCTTTTAGCATTCTTCCTTCTGTAAACAGTTCTTCGTATTATTCTTGTTTTTCAACAAGAATATTGTTACGAATTCAGCTTAAAATTGATTTTGAAAAAAAAACATTAAATGAGATAAATTTATGGAAATGAAAGATATCGCGGAAAACCGCCTTGCTTAATTTTTAATTAAATGAAACTGTAAGCAACTTTTAGGCTTTGAAAAGTTGAAGGTTACCTTTCTCTTTTCTTAAATAAAAGTGTGAAAAGTTTGGTTGAAATCAGTTGAGTGGTTTAGGAGGAGATGTGGAACATACATACATAGCCACAATGACTTTTATTTAAATTAAGATAATTATTAGATCCCAGTGTTCTGCAACATGACCTCAAACAGTTGGAAATGTTCTGCAGGCAGTTTGTCCAAATTGGCGGACCACAGTAAAATGTGAAATAGATATAAAAATACTAATTAACCAGTAGAACCTTTATTACTCATTAATGACAAAACATTATATTAAAATTCATTATTTAGCAACGCAATAGGGTTCAGGGTAATCAGTTATTTAGTGTAACGCATGACTTATATTACTTATCGAAAAGCGGAGGTAATGTTGATCAAGATAAATTGTATTCTGACCAAGTAAAAAGTAAAATTAATTCCTATGAGGAAGGCGAAAATAGACCAGATGATATATATAGTAAATTCGATATCATAGATATAAAGGGTTGCTTTAGCGATAGTGATGTTAAAGACTTTTATACAGAAGCTGAGGCTTATGACAAGGAAGTAATAACTATACGCTCTACTCAGGTATTTGCTGATGAGGCTAAATTATATGTGAAAGTGAAAGATAGTGATGACGATGTTATGATAGGTCGACGATATTGTAGCTTTCAACGTGCCTGTTTCGGATCTTCATCTCCAGTGACATCAGCCCCGATGAAGGCGTGGCTTTCTCGTAAGCCACGCGATGAAGGAGAGTTATTTTTTGCCATTGCTCCAATCTCTGGAGGCTGCGCTGCGCGAAACGTGAGGAGAGATGGCATGGCATAAAGAGCGCCTCACTTTGATTGTTCTGCAGAACATATCGTGTTTTTTTTGGTATCTGCGCGTGTTTTTTTTTTTTTTTTGAAGGGATGAAATGTTCTACAAAGACCGCATTTGTTCTGCGTCGCACTTTTAAGCACTTTCTGCTTCCGGGTATTAGATAATTATAAGGTTGAGATTGCTGGCAAATAGTATGAACCATAATAAAAAGCTTTAGTTGAAGATTTTGTCACAATTAATTAATTAATTTTAATTAATCAAACAGTTAATTTTATAGTTAATTTGATAATTAGTTAATTTGACAGATTATTTTGATATTTAACTAAACATGGCGGGACCATGATTTGTTTAATAAATTCAATATTATAATAGCCAAAAACGATAGATATTTAAATAAGATTTCCGGTTATCTTTTTTGATATTGAAAATTATCTCCTTAACTTTAAAATTGTTTTGGGATTTTCTGCCTGATTATTTGCTTTTAACCGTCGATGGAGATTTAAATTTACTGTTCAAAATGGCTGCATTCATATCCTATTCTTTAAACACACGTATTAAATTTGCCACTCACAATGTTTAAGGTATCCGAACACGTTCGAAAGTCGATTTTCGACCAAAATTCCATTTTTTAAATTTTTGATGTTTTCTATAGTTAATTCATTTACCTTTCTAAAACATATTTACTTTTGTTGGTACGTTAATTAGAAGATGAGATATTAATTGTTTTATAACAAACCGAAAACCGGAAGTGGGCGTTTAATTAGCCGAAAGTTGTCATTTAAAGGGACAGAAACCTCTCAAAAATTCTTTTAAACTCCTTTTTTGCAAGCTAATATGATGTCAGTATATTTTTAGGAATTTTTTTTAAAGTTTAGATACATAATTTGAACGCGTGGAAAAACTAAAATTTGATTTTTCTCAAAATTAGATTTTATGCATATTTTTCAAACTTCAAACATGATAACTCAAGATATTATCATTCGATTGTTCTGAAATTTTGTGAACACTTTCTTCAAATGTTTCTCTAGTGAATGTACTAGAATAATGTATATTGTAACAACATTTTTTTAAATTATGGTCTTTTATTTGAAAAATGACGTAGAAAATTTGCTGAAAATCTTATAATGACTGTTCGATTAGCTCTAAAATTTTTATTTATCCAAAGAATGTTAAGATTCTAGTACAAGCACTAGTCCATAGTATGTAGTTTATTTTAGTATTAGTTTTATTTGAATTATTACAAAAGTTTGACCTGTAGCATGTTTGAAGTTTTGGGAAATTTCCTCTAAAAAGCAGCAGAAATTCAAGAATTTTGTAAATTTATAATTTATACTCAAAAATCATACGCTAATATTAATCTTTATTAAATTCGAATCTAAAAAACATATTTTGGTGTTTCTATTTCACAATTTAAGAAAAAAGTGCTCCGAACGTGTTCGGATACCTTAACAATATTTATTCTCTTATATGTTAAGAATTTAGTGACTATTATCTCTGTAACCAGGGAGTTCTCTAAATGAGCGTATTTTAGTAGTGTTTAAGTGATTCATGTCATATGATTTTACCGTATGACAAAGTAATATTCGCACAATTATATTGTAACCTAGATTAAATAACTTAATTTTTAAATCTAGAGTATTTCTTCATTCGTATCAAGAGTCAATTTCTTGTTACTGTTTCAGATAGGCTGGCTTTATGTTATCTAGGAGATATTTGCACTGCTGAGGTGTTTATTTCTTTATGAGTCCTACCTGTTGAATGATTATGTGTTAATATAAAAAAAAAAAAATTGACCTATGTTAGTGACCGATAAATCTAGCATAACCTTCTGGAATGAAAAATGGAATGATAAAACCTTGATATAGTAAAAAATTAAATGTCATAAAAACAGAATCACAGCGTAAATATTGCCATGTGTAGAAATAATAAAGTCGTTGGCTGTGTTTGTATTGATCAATATGTAATATTTCATTACTTTTGTAACATTAGCGTAAAGGAATCTACCTTTGCCTTCAAGCTTGCCGAAAACGGATTTTTTTAAACTTGAATCTTCGAATAGTAATCGTCGAACTGTAAATTAAATTATTTATTTAACTTATAAGTATATATGAGTATTCAGGATATTCAACCTTCATACAATTCAATATTAATGTTCGAAAATTCAAGTTTAAAAAATATCAGTTTGTGCAAGAACGTTGCCCAATATATCTGGCTTTGAAGTTATGAAAAAAAAAAAAAAATTAGCTACGTTTCGCACATGCGCAGTAAAAAAATTACTACAAATGCTCATATTTCCTGTAATATTCAAATATTTGTAATTCAAATTTTAATACAATGCTTCTCTAAAATGCTGTCACTTTTCCTGTAAGTTTCGTACAATTTAATGGAAAACTCTGTGTGTTATAAGCAAAAAATATGCGGAAAAATTTGGGATTTTTTAAGAAAACTTTTATATCTTCCCGAATATTTGTGTTGTGTTCACGAAAAATGCATGTAAATATTAAGTACGTCAAACATAACCATTGATGAAAGTTGCATCTCGTTATCAGCTTTCTGTGAAACAGGATGGGTCAAACTTTATTTTAGCCTTCGTCCCTTTCTGGTGGCCTCCCTAATTGCCCACGTTACCGAATCTTCACTGTAAAATTTGAGTTCCGACGATAGTATGTCCCACGATTCTCAGCAACTGATTGCGAACCATAGTATTGTTTAGCAATTGCCAAAAACCCTTCGCGCTTTTGCGCACGCGCCGGGCCCAATTATTTTCATCAAAATAGGAGTGCAGCGAAAAATTGAGGGGAAAATGTTTACATTTTACATAGCAGTACGTAGAAACATTTTATTTTCATTTATTGATTTGCTGTAAATTTGGAATGCTTTAAAAATATTACAAATTGTTTTTTTTAAATATGACCTGTAATAATTAGTTAATAACCTAATATAATTAGTTGAAATCTACCTTTGAATATTGTCATCCTCACTTTCTGCTGAAATTGTGACTTTTTATCATGCTCGGTGTCATTTTCTTGATCGTCCATTAATGAAATTTGAAGGGATTCACACATTTCTTCAATAATAGCGTCTTTTTCCCAATATTTTAATTCGAGTTTTTTAACGTGCGTACAATGAGATTGCCACCTATCGTAGGACGTTTTAGTTATGGCCTGTTCCGTTTCTCTAAGTAATTTACTCCTATCCATGTTAACTGTAGGATTTATATTGCGAATTTGCCTTTTAATATCTGACCAAATGTATTCAATTGCGTTCAAGTCTCAATGATGTAGTGGAAGGCGAAGTACTTTAAAACCATGTTCTTGTAGCATGAGATCAAATTTATAAGTCTTAAACCTGGGGGCATTTAATTTTACAAGTTGTAATAATTCTACTTTCAAAGCACCAGGCGAATGAGTAATAGAATTTGTTGCGAGCCAATCCGAAATTTCTCTTTTGCGGTTATCAGAATTTGGAATTTTATTAATTTGCACGTAATGATATGGCGCATTATCAATAATAACCACGGCATTTTCTGGCAAATTAGGGATCAGTTTTTCTCGCGCCCACTTCTCAAAAATATTTGAATTCATTGGTCCATGTTAGTCCCCTTTGGATGTATTAGCTTTATACAGGGTGAGTTTGACCTATTCTGCGAAACGAAAGAAGGTGATAGAAGGGCCCATGGGGATCATAAAACACTATAGCAACCCTGTCCCATCTCTAACCGTTTGCAAGTTATGGCGGATAAAATGATTTTGCCAAAAATCGTGAAAAAATCCAAATGTAAAAAGTTTTTAGCAGATCCACATTTAAAAAAAGTACATATTCTGAAAGAGTAGTTAAAATCCTTTAAGATGACACCATTTTTATTAAAATACCTGGATTTAAAGCCGAGTTACAAGCGCTGAAACGTTGGCGAAATGCAAAATCGAATTGTCGCCAAAATCTTTAATATTGAATACTGCAAACACCGTTCAAGCTAAAATCGGTCAAATTTACCAAAAACTTGTCCATTCTATCAGCTTTCGATTGAGCTTACCATAAACCATATCAGTGTTTTATTTCAGGAGAAATTTAGGCTTTCGTTGGCAATACATCACTGAAATCAATGTTCATCGAAATAGACATTCGACGAAAAGTCGCCAAGCGAAACGATTGTGGACAGGGTTGTCGATTTTTTTTGATTTTTTTCAAAAAAATCGATTTATTTGATTTAAATCGGATTTTTGATTTAAATCAAGATTTTTTTGATTTTAATGATTTTTTTAAAAACTCTCTCTCTCTCTGTGTATATATATATATATATATATATATATTTAACATTTGTATATTAGACAATGAGCGTTACAGTCATAGACTTATATATATATAACAATATACCAGTCATTAAGGTGTAGTTTCTTTAAAAAAAAACAAATTCAAAAAATTTAATTGAAAAATGTAACAACTATTTAAAAAATATTTGTGAACTAAAATATAACAATAATATGCTTTTAAAATATAATACAATTTTATTAAGGAAAATAGGAACAATTTGTCATTTCTTGTCTATAGATATATTATTGTATGTTAGAATATTATGGAATTTTACACTCAGCTGTTCATTTGTTTCATTACAAACACAAGTTTTGGAGCTTTCTCTACTCCTAATCTGTTCGACCCAAAACATTAAATAAAAAAAAATTTAGATAAAATTTTAAATTCAGGCTTCAAGGTTCATTGAGTCACCATCAGGACTACCTGTGTGCCAAATTTCATGACTGTAAGTGTGATAGATTCGTCTGGACATTGCGCACAAGTTCACAAACATCGCCTTTTATAAGTATAGATCATAGTTTAAAATGCACTATGTAGATGTTTGTATATCCTTTGGAGCATTTATATGCATTACTTAATTATCTTACATTGGAACATTATTGCAATATAAAAATTTGTTGTCCCCAACACTATTTAGTTTCTCCAATATTAAAAAGAAACTCACTGCATTTTACTATGTTCTTTCTTTGTGAACATGATCCTTTCACAATATTTATTTTATTTTATAAAAAAGGAGTCTCTCATACTTTGCATTTTATTGTGTTGCTCATTAGAGATTTATTTAACCCTTTGCTCGAAGTGTGCCAGTTAATTGCACACCTAATTTAACTCGCTTCTCAATCGTTCAATTCAACTATAAATAGAAAATAATAAGTTTAGGATAGAGCTAATAGTACTCCTGTTAGAATGTATATGGCAGTCTTATGAAATTTTGTTTCAGAATAGGAATTGTTAGAAATAAAGTTTGGGAAATTTCCTTGACTCGGAGATAAGAAATTTTTTAGTTCTGGACGTTTAAAAATTTCAGCAAATTAACTCGAAAATCTTGCTCCAATATTCTTGAAGTTTTAATTTATAATTTTCTGTAAGATTCAACAATAATTTTCGAGTGTATGAAGGTGGCTGTATCTAAGGGGGTTCTCATGAGGAGGTGACCCTTTCGGGTCCCCCCCCCCTCCTGGAATGAAGCAAGTTTTTTAAAAAACATTTTTTTGTAGATTCTATGTCTAGACAATAAACTAAACCCATTCATGATGTTTTCTCATCATATTTCGAAAAAATTATTGCCTTGCGTCGCAAAGGGTTAAAATCTAATTTGCTTGCGTTCTCAAAAATAAAGATATGGAAAGTACTCTAGTTACATCAATTCGATGAAATGTTTTTTTTTTATGTTCTATATATTCTTTCTTTAAATATTTATTTAAAAATATTTTAAAATCACTCTTTAAAGATACAAGAACAATTTTATTTCATGAAAGCAGATTAACTTGATATTTAAAATAAAGTGATTTAAATCAGTGATTTTTTTTAAAAAATCAGTTGATTTAAATCGCGATTTAAATCAGTGATTTTAATCAACTGATTTAAATCACCGCAACCCAGATTGTGGATAAATGGAATGTATGCAAATTCGTCATTATGAACTCTTTCTTATATGCAAATAGGTTTTAACATATCTGCATATTCGAAACAGTTCATAGTGGCGGATTTGCACACATTTCATTTATCCACCATCGTTTCATGACTACTTTTTGTCGAATGAATGTCTATTTCGATGAACACCGATTTCAGTGATGTATTGCCAACGAAAGACTAAATTTCTCCTGAAATAAAACACTAATATGGATTATGGTAGGCTCATTCGAAAGCTGATAGAATGGACAAGTTTTTGGTAAATTTGACCAATTTTAGTTTGAACGGTGTTTGCAGTATTCAATATTAAAGATTTTGGCGACAATTCGATTTTGCATTTCGCCAACGTTTCGGCGCTTGTAACTCCGCTTTAAATCCAGGTATTTTGATGAAAATGGGTCTTAAAGGATTTTAACTGCTCTTTCAGAATACGTACTTTTTTTAAGATGTGGATCTACCAAAAACTTTTTACATTTGGATTTTTTCACGATTTTTAGCAAAATCATTTTATCCGCCATAATTTACAAACGGTTAGAGATGGGACAGGGTTGCTATAGTGTTTTATGATCCCTATGGGCCCTTCTACCACCCTCTTTCGTTTGGCAGAATCGGTCACACTCACCCTGTATATAAGATTTGAATTAGGGAAAAAACCCATCGCCCCCTCCCCCCTGCACAGAGCACAATAATACGCCGTGAAGCATTTCCTGCTTGGATTATGCCATAAGCATCTTCCGATTGCCAACATTTATTGAAAGTCAAGTTTTTGTCTACCCAAGTTTCATCAATATAAACTATCGGCCTGCCTTCTGTACGGAATCTTTTAATATTTCTCAAAAACTGGATTCTGTTTGGAATAATATCTTCCCTTTCAAATAGTATTTTCCGTTTATTTTGGCATCTTTTCCATTTAAATCCAATTTTATGGAGAATTTGACGAAAAGTTTCCTTAATCTAAATGAAGTTCATGGTTTCTTTTAAAACGGGAAGCAATTTATTCAAAGAGGGACCTTTTTTCCCCTTGACATAAAAATCGTGCACAGTTCGTCTTATAATGCTGCAATCAAATTCATCAATATATATTTTTTTCAGAAATATCCTTTTTTACTTTTTTTCTAGGGGACGTAAAATTTGGAATCAGCTGACCTCCTGCTTCTCGGGGAATCTTTTTAATAGTGCTAACAGAAACGCCGGCAATTTGACTGGCCCGTTCTGTCGGACGTGTGGTCAGAGCAATTAATTCCTCGTTTTCTGCTTCTTGGTCACAAAATTTGATAACATTATATAAAATCTTCTTACTACCACTCCTGAAAGCATTATTGTCACTTGAACTAGCCATGGTAAAAATAAACATACAAGATTCAAATTAAAATAAAATAGCACAATTCAAAACGAAAATGAATACTAGAACAGAAAAGATTAACTGAAATAAAATGCGTCATGACCCAACAAAGAACTCCGGAAATGCGCTCATCTTATCTGTCGCCCCTTTCCTTAGTAAAATCATCCAAAAGTGGTAGTCTCGGGATATTGAAATGAACAGTTTCCATATTAAGTCTAATTTTGTAGCATCTTCAAAATTGTGCATTCCTTTTGGACACAAGTGTATTTAGTTATTCAAAATTAATTGGAAAAAGGAAAAGTGGTGGTGATATAGATATGATTGATAGTATGGAGTTAATATAGTAATTTTTCATAATTTTTGTTTAGTGACTTATTAATGACTTTTTGAAAAATAAAAAAATCACGGAGTAAATAAATCTTAATTATGAAATATTCTTCATTGACTGTTTCAGTTATTTCGTAAATTTATTGTGAAGTTAAACCTGTAGCCAATAAATTTGCATTTACTTGATTCTTGTATTATTAAAATCTTATTATAATTTTAAAATGATGCGAATCTGACCTGTAATTTAAACTGTGTTCCTCAACCGTACCTGCTCCATGTACCGTTTTTGTTGGCAGAGTCTTGGCTTCGGGAGGGGGGTACTGAATTTGAAAGTCGATTGCATTGCTCACTAGGCCTGTGTACGTGGGCCTAGTGAGCAGTAAATACGTACGAACATCCTTTCGCTGGCGTGGTATAGAAGTTTGGAGATGGGTAAAGGTACCGGCTGAGGTGTCTTCTGATTACGATTCAAGATTACGAGATCGGTCCTCAAACATCTAGTGTCACTTCGAAATGAACGCTAACTATCCTCCCCCCAAAAAAAGTTTTTTCTTTTTTTATTAGATTTCCACTCTTGTATAAATTAAGTGAAAATGATGGTAAGGGAAAAATTTTCGGAAATGAATCAAACATATAGACAGTCCCGCATGTATGTACATAAAGTTTTCCATTCGAACTTTATTACTGCCATAAAGCACGAACTGTTTTGTAAATAATTTTCTTGGTTTTCGAATTTTCGAGGTGAGTGTAAGATCCTTACTGGATAATCAGTTTTCAGAGAACGATTAGTGGCAGAGTTGCCTACTTGTCGACTGGATGCTAGATTTACAAGTTCTGTTCAGGAATTTTGCGTACTCATGAAAGATACGCGTATCTCAAAATGAAAACTACTTCTGGAAGATACAGATTCTTTTGCTAGTTGTTTTGGATTTTCATCTGGAGAACTAATTTTGGATTAAGTAATTGAGTTCATCAAAGCTCTCTCTCTCTCTAATCGTTTAATTTCTACTAGCGGCTGATAAACATTTGCATCTAAACAGTGAAGTATCATTGGAGACGCATTTACAGATTTAAAAGACACATATACCTGTTGGTAAATAAGCGTGTGTTAAAAGTCATTGTATGATCTAGATTGTGCTTATGTATTTTTCAGTTTTATATTATTTTAACTTGAAATCTTGATCTTTTCTGAAATGTTTCAATATTGCAACAAAATTCATACCCATTTCGTCAGTGTGCGAAGCATATGATGCTAAGAACCATTGCCGTCAATGTTTTTTTTTCCCCAAGTCCGTTTACAGAACTCGGAATACATTTTTTCTCCCTTTTTGTAATTCTTTTTCAGCCTGAGAGGGTATAGAATTTTCATGGCCGATTTTGAATAAATATTTAGCTTTCAACAACTCCTTGGGTGCGTCATCGGCAGCCGTTGTGCAACAACTTTGACGGCTCTTGAGTGAATAGACTGGGATGGTGTTCTTCTATCTTTGTTTCCTGGTTAAATTCTGAATTTGTGTGTTGAATGTGGGTTGAGTTTTTTAAAGCTGTATTTGTATTCTTGAAAGGATAGCGGAAACTCTTCCTTTTTTAAAACTAGCATTGCTTCTTCGCAGAGACGCCCTGAGAATGAAGGGAAGGAAGTACCTTTGGATTTGGTGCTGTGTTTTTCCACCGAATTTTCAAATTGATTAGATAGGGGGAAAAAAGAGATGTTGCAGAAGTGGGAAAAGGATTTACCCTCCCTCCAAAACACAGTTCCTTTAACACCTGTTCCTGAATTACCATATAAATAAAAACAATATTGCCATATCTATATTATTTGAACAAAAATTGCTACAAACGGTTATTTGCTAGTTCATTACATTTTTTAACAGATTTCAAAGTAACATCAGCTTAGCATTCATTGAAACCTTATCAAACCTACGCAGTTGCGATTCATGTTGTCTCATTTTGTGAATTCGAGGATTTTCATGTAAGCAAACAGTTACTTTTATACAAAAAAGAAAAAGAATTTATCTATTCCAAATATTCTTAGTCGTGTTTTAAGAAAAGTTAATTTTTAATGTGTTGTTGATAACTCTTGTAAAACTTTTCATATAAATATTTAAGTTTCAGGTATAAAACTGATTTCACTCTTGAAACTATAAAATTATGATTCAACAATATTGTATATTTTATTATCTTTGCATTTTAATAAAAAAAAGGTTTTTTAATTACGCACTTTTATTAGTGTACTAAAAGGTGAAATTTTTTTAGTTTAATTAAGTTTCTACTTTTTAGTCTTTAATTTATGATCCATTTTTATACATGTTATGGAATTTTGAAATATTTTTCTTAAATTCACTACCAAGTGGCGTCCTTGGTATGGAATCAGAATTTGATTAATTGATAGTTGTGTTCTCAAAATATTAAAATAGTGTATTGTCATCGAGAAAATACAAGTGTACAAAAATTTTCAAAATTCTATCACATCAGGAAGGAAGTGAAAAACCGATTACAAAATTCAATCTTTAAAAATATGAAACTTGTCAAGTTAAATAAAAGTGTTTTAGAAGAACATGAAGTTGAAGCTAAAATCCATTTTATTTCAGGACTTCATGAAACATTTTTTTACTTAAAAAAAAATACCAAGATACTGTGTATAAAGTTCATGAATTAATTTATTAATGTACGCTTTCGATAATGCTGCCCCTTGCAGCTTACAAAATTCCTTTAAAACTAAATATCTGCTTTGAAAGCTTATATACATAAGAATGTTTTTTTCATTGTATTTTGAGCAATGATAAGGCTCTTAGATTAAATCTCGCTTTGACACCAGAATAATTGAGACCATCAATAGTACGATAGCAGGCGATGGTGGTTCGTCAAACCGGAAACAAATAGTGATGCAAAAATTACTTCTCAAAGATTGAAGGGCACACATTCCAACCAGCGGGAGTGGTCTCCCCTAAACTTTCTCGTATACTCCTAACACATGTAGAGAAAACTAAAATAACAAAAGACGTCAAATAAACTTCCGTCGCAAGTAAACCCAAGTTCGAACCACGCGTGGTTTGAAGGATCAAAACAAATTCAAATCCTCTGCTCATTCTTTTGCGCAACAGGACCTGGCGAGACTCCCTAAATGTTTGCTTCCTTACAAAATCACTCCAGAATTGGTTTTTGGCAAACTGCCAAGTTTCGGAGCGTCCCTTTCTTGCACAGGCATTGCCACCAGTAGGCATGCGCAGGGAGTTAGTTTCAAAACTGAACAAGTATGCGATTATACAGATCGACAGACAGTCAACCCTTTGACGGATTTGGCCCAAAATTTTATACGGACCTACATTCATGACGATAAAACTGTGTATAAAATTTTATCCATCTGGCTTTTCAAGTTTTTGAGTTATAGCGATCGCATGACCCCGAACATACAGACAGACAGACTTCCCGTTGACGGATTTTGTCCAAAATTTGATAGAAACCTACAAATTATGTTTAAAGACCACATACCAAATTTCATCCCCGTAGCTCTAATAGTTTTCGAGTTATCGTGTTCACAGACACACACACAGACACACACACAGACAGACATAATTCCAAAATTGTGTTTTTCGGAATCAGGGAGGTCTAAAACGTGGAGATTCGTCAAAATCTCGAGTTCGAATTTTTTGACGATTACAATACTTTCTCTTTGTATACTTCGTATACGAGAAAGTAAAAAAGCTCTTTGTATACTTTTATCAGTCCATGTTTCTTACACACAACGTTAAATGTTCATTTGTCACTATATTTGTGGAATTAAATCTCAGCATTTGATATATATTTGAGCATGTGGTGAGTCTAATTTTTAAAAAAATACTTTCTTGTGGAAAGAAGCCAGATGCTTTTAATTATAATACATTTATTTACATGTGTCTATCTTCCTTCCCATTTAACCCTGGCTTACAGATCTCAAAAAATTATCCTAATTAAGTTTATAAGTTTTTTTTTATGGAATGATAGTGATTTATCTTTTGAATAATTGATTCATAAGGAATGAAAAAGATGCCCTAAGTTAGTGTTGAGAAGGAATTTACATAAAAAATATTATAATAGCAACTGTCTGGCAATAAATTCTTATGAGCAATATCTTTGCTGGATCTTTTTCCCCTCCTCCAGCGTAATGTGGGTGATAACAACTCTACTCTCTTCCTCTATATATGTTGTTTTGCGATAGGAACGAAGCGACATTATCTCATAATTTTGAACTGAAAAGCTTACAGCTTATTACTTTTTCGTATACAAAGTATAGGAAAAGAATTGTAATCATTAAGAAATTCAACTTCGATATTTTAATGGATCTCCATGTTTTAGACCTCCCTGAGTCACCCCACCCCTCTGTAAAAAAGCATCTCTGTCCGCATGTGAGCACGATAGCTCGAACACACAAAGAGCTAGATGGATGAAATTTGTTTTGCGGTCGTTGCGCCAAAATTGTAGATCAAAAGATGATATCTTTGCCTATCCGCGTGTTCGCAAATGCAACAAGCGAGATGTATGAAATTTTGTTTGTGTTATCTGCATTCAAAATTGTAGATCTATGTAAGATTTTGGAATAAATCCGTCAACAGGAAAACTATTTGTTTCTTATCGGAAGTATACGAGAAAGTCTACAGTCGGGGAGAACACGCCGATTTATTTGTTTTCCCATTAGCTGCTAGTTTTCGTGGGAATATAATCCGTGTTCGCATTTAATTAACAAATAAATTCATTTGTATATACATTAGATCTTCAAATCCTTATTATTGCATAATTGGCATATCTTATGGGGGGGGGATGTGTAAGTTTCTGAAAAAATTGCAGAAGGTACAAGCAGATATGACGATTGATTCCATTGGGCGAGTTGCCACTGAGCGCTGTGTGCTTTCCAAGTAAATTTTTTTCACCAGAATCAAGCTTAAAATATTCAAGACTAGCAGTACGCTCACGGCGTTGCCCGTGGAATCAGGACTTCAACAAAATGGAGGGAAAAAAAAAAAAAAACGCCCACAATGACATGAAAAAGTTTTGAAAACAAAATCAAAACAAAAGATACACATTATTGATTTTCCCACTTATTTTTTTTCGCGATAGTGACATTTTATTTGTAGAAAAGTAAATCCAAAACAATATTAAAAAATTGCAACGTGAAAATCATACTGCAAGCAAAGTATGATACTGCTGAAAATAATAATCAGTCATTCAAATAAGTGCCGCGCGAGGAAACTCGTTAGAGGAAAAATATCTTTCAACTGGTCAGGGAAAAATTAATTAAAAAAAAAAAACGATAAAAGATATTTTAACCATTCTTGTTTGAAATCCGACAGAACCGTTGCAGTTATAAGCTGAAAAAAAATTGAAAATAATAGTGTTATTAGAACGTTGGATGCAGCAAATTTAAAAACAAAAATAAAATTTAAATGGCAAAACTGACTATTTTTAAAAAAATTCTCAAAATTCAGTAAATTACGTTAGAAATTCAAAACTAACTTCATTAGAACGGAAATCGTGCTTTCTTTTTGATCGTGTATCTATTTTTTTCGTAAAATTATCCAAAACCATGCTATTGAGAAATTAGTGCGAAAAATCACCCAAAACAACACAAAACATTAAATAAAAAAATTTTCTAGATTAAATTTTAAAATTCCGGCTTCGAGGTGCATTGAGTCACCATTACGACTACCTGTGTACCAAATTTCAAGGCTGTAAGTGCGATAGATTCGTCTGGACATCGCACACACAAAAACATTGCCTTTTATAAGTATAGATTATTTATAGTATTAAGCGAAGTTGGTTTGTTATAAAGTTGTAGAATGATATTCGCGTGTATAATCAGAAAATTGCATGAATAAATCCAGTAAGACAATACAAAGTAAATGACGGTATGAATTTTGCGTCTCCAGTAATCTCTTTCTATGACAGCACCAGCTACATTAAATGCTAGTCTTAACTGTATGAGCATTTGGTATCATTGCTTCAGTATAACGCAGTGAAAAAAATACTTGCTATTAGATGAAGTAACGTCTTTATTGTCAAATGTAAATCTGTTTCAGTTCTGACATTGAATGCAGCAAGTATGACTCATCCAGAATTTGCGTCTGCACCATTTAGACGCCTGATTAGGAAGGCGAAAAAGACAGGAGCATTAAAATTCACTGATTTATTTGTTGAATCGGGAGAAGGGATCAAGTTGGGTGTCTTATACGTAAATCAGATGTGTTGGTGCTTCTGTGTTATTTCATGGTTATAAAAACCTTGGATAGCTGATTCATTTCAGAATCAATTATGCGTTAAATTATGAATAATAAACTAAAAAACTAGAATTCACTGAATAATTGATATATGTTAATTTTGTTCGTATTGATTTCAAATTCACTTGCTCAGTGTATAATTGTGACATAATCCTGAAAGACATAAACCTCTAATTTTAAAAGAAAAACTATTATTTTTCCATTCATTTGAATTCAAAACAAGAAATCTTAGTTTTCAGGAACATTATCATTTCTTCCAACAATAGTTATGTTTCTAAACTTAATTATTAGTGGAAGAGCTTCCCCTTTCTTCTACCCATAGTCATTTAGATTAGATAATATGGCGGTATTGAAAAAAAAAATTACTTTTCTATTTACCACCAGGTGTAATTTTCTTTACAAGGACATTAGAGAGAGAACAGAATAAATAAATTGAATTAAAAGCAGTCTTGAAAAACACACCTTTATTAGTATACATAACAACTATTTTTGTAATTTTAATTATTTTTTTACTTTTTAATATCGATATCTGTTGTTTCTTAAACTCGCTACCAGGTGGCGCTACTGTTACAGAATCAGAAGTTAAGTAATAATTAATTGATAGTTAAATTATGAAAATATTTAAATGGTGTGTTGTCGTCGAAAAAATATGAGTGTTCAAAATTTCAAACCTCTGGAACATATGGAAGTGAGTGAAAAATCTATTGCAAAATTCCATCTTTACAAACGTGAAACATATCAAGTTAAACAAAAGT
The DNA here is from genome assembly GCA_013235015.1 of Araneus ventricosus. Classification (NCBI taxonomy): domain Eukaryota; kingdom Metazoa; phylum Arthropoda; class Arachnida; order Araneae; family Araneidae; genus Araneus; species Araneus ventricosus. Next base: position 124,379 of record BGPR01001877.1, on the reverse strand, counting down.
GTTTAAAAAGACTTTTATCGAGTGTCCATGCAAGAATTAATTAGTGATAGCACCAGTTATGGCCACTTTTATAAAAAAGTTGTAAACTAAAAATTCAATTATAAATAATTTTTCGTAAAAATTAAAAACAAAAATACCTTTAAATACTACATTTCATTAGCTTTTATAATATTTTATATAAAAAAATAATATCGACAGTAGTAATACAGAGAAAAAAGAAATAGAAAAATATGGACATTTGTGCCAGTTATGGCCACTAAATACTATCAGTGACTATATTAAGGCTGTCTGATGTTATATTAAGATGAAGCGAAGGGCAAATTTTAGAGTAAAAAAAAAAAAAAAAAAAATTGCTGATGCCTACAAAATGTCATATGATTGTTACAGACATATTCTTCTATCACTAGTTGAAAGCCGTTTTTGTATAAAAATTTTACGAAGATCAAAATAAGTACGCAAAGAGGGATGTAATTAATAATTAAAAATCCACAATTTTTGTTGGAAAACAACATTTAACTGCTTTGAAACTTTGTACCGATCTACAGAGTACCTTTTCCCATAATATATTGCATTATTTTGTTTGAATTGATACTTTTTTTATAATTATAAACGGAATAAACTATTCATAATATATTGAAATCAGCAGTATGTCCCTTGAATTCACCAGGGGGCGCTACATGTCTTTCTGAGCAGAAACGGAATATTCAGGATTTGGCAGTTTTTACTTTCTCGTATACGAAGTATACAAAGAGAAAGTATTGTAATCGTCAAAAAATTCGAACTCGAGATTTTGACGAATCTCCACGTTTTAGACCTCCCTGAGTCTGAAAAACACAATTTTGGAATTATGTCTGTCTGTCTGTGTGTGAACACAATAACTCGAAAACTATTAGAGCTACGGGGATGAAATTTGGTATGTGGTCTTTAAACATAATTTGTAGGTTTCTATCAACTTTTGGACAAAATCCGTCAACGGGAAGTCTGTCTGTATGTTCGAGGTCATGTGAACGCTATAACTCAAAAACTTGAATAGCTAGATGGATAAAAATTGGTACACAGTTTTATCGTCATGAATGTAGGTCCGTATAAAATTTTGGGCCAAATCTGTCAAAGGGTTAACTGTCTGTCGGTCTGTATAATCGTATACTTGTATCTCATAAGCCCTTTGGTTTAGATAAATAAAACTTGGTATCACGTATGCTAACATTAATTACAGATCTGTGCTCAAATTTTGTTCAAATCGGTTAAAAAACAGGTGTTCAAATTGCATATTTAGTTCAAAATGCACATTGCGACTGTGTGTTGGCGAGCGTTTCGCTTATTTTACTAAAGTTAGTATGGTTGGCGTTTGACCTTGGCAGTCTATGCAGTTAATTGTAGCGAGCCTCACTTCGGAAATTATGGCAACCCCTGAATCAAAGTTCGTGCTGACATTCTCCAGATGGAAGGTATGGTGAATCTTGCGTGACATCAGCAGTAAGATTTCGTAGTCAAAAACGTTAAATAAAGTTCTAGTTCCTCAGCGCGTAAAAATTGAGAACATACGCAATTCTTTTTTGGAAAATAGTAAGTTTCAGGAATTCATGAATTTGATATGTTTCATTGTAAATCACCATTCATAATTTTTTTCGCAAAATAACCAGGCCTTGGGTAAATACCCCAAGAATATTTACCTACCCACCCCACACTACTTTTCGTATGCGAGAAAGTTTCGGGGAGGCCACTCCCGCTGGTTTCTTTCCGATTTGCTACCTAGCGGAATTCCGTTCGCCAATTTCGAATATTGCAACCCTATCTTAACCACAACGGTGCTACCGAACGGGGTGTGCTTGAGGCTACTTCAGTTGATTCTGGTTGCATCTTTGTCAACGTCGGTTTCCCCAGCTTCTAAACAACGCGATTCTTTTTCTATTGCGATAATATATTGTTAGATAATTTGCTACATTCCGATTTGTAGTTAATATCTTGTACACGTAACAACAACAACAAAAACTGTTCGCAGTTATGCAGTTAGGAAGTATGGTAATTTTGGTTTTTACTGTTATATATAATGTGACTTCCGAATCAAAACCGAGCCAGATCCAATCCGTTGCACACTCACATAATGCAACAATTCATTTTGGAAAAATATTGCATCACAATTTTCGTAAGGTGTTAAAAATTTCATTGCTCTTTATTCGACAAATATTACAATTCCAATTCAATAAATATTATTTATAAATTCATTACTTAGGGTAATAACAATTGCGATAGACTCCCTGTCATCAAAAATTAGAATGATCAAACAGTTTTTCCTCATTTTGGAAAAATTTCTTTGATAGTAAGATACTTACAAGAGTAACACATTTTCTGAAATTCAACCCGGGAAGGGAGGTGCGATGGAATATCGCGTACGTAAGGTAATATGGTTGGAAAAAAATTCATAAAAACAGTTTAAAAGACACACTTTTATTGGTGTATTAAAAATTAAATTTTGGAAAAATTATTTTCTGCATTTTAATTTATATTCATAATTATAAATCAATTTTCAATTTTTCATCAATTTTTTCTGGAATTTTTACCAGTGAGCCACTCATATGGAATAAAAATTTGATTTAGTCGATTATCTGATTATTAATTTTTGAAAATATTAAGACAGTGTATTGTCATCGAGACTACATAAATTAACAAAATTTTAAGTCTCTGAATGCCGAAGCTAGTATGAAAGATGCATCTGAAATAGGAATGCCAGTTCATCTGATTCCGTTAGGAGATGAATGCAAGATAGTCCATAATACAATTTTGGAACGCATCGTTTATCCAGCAATTCAGATTGAGTTTTTAAATGTACCAATTATTTAATTAGTTTAGTTATATTTATATTCCGTTTTGAAACAACGCGAGGGCTATATCAGGTAATTGTAAGCGTTTCTCGTCAATTAAAATTATATCGGAGCAACAATTCCCACATTAGAAAACTGCCTGTTTTCATTTTATCATAGTCGATTTCTTGCACATATTTGGCTAATAATTAATATTTTTATATACTCACAATAGTTTTTAAACCCCCTGAAAACGTTTGTTCTATTAATAAAAAGGAATAAAAAATACAAAATGTTTGATTTCGGCTTTTATACTACAAAAAAGAAATTAGAGAAAAAGGTTTAAATAGAGCAAAATTTTTCAAATTTATGAAACTTTCTCGCATTTGCGGCACCTCAAGACATGTTCCGATTGCCATCAGACTTTATTATTATCCATTTTGGATAAAAAGGCAACTATTACCAATTAAAAAAAAAGAAAAAAAAATCTTTTTTCGTTCCACCCTTCTCCGTAGGCTCGCGACACAGAAGCCGTGTGTTCATATCATAAAACTATTTGCTGAACGTTTACGCAAGGACAGAGAAAAACTAAACACAACATTAAACAATGAGTGCTGTGCAATGAGCATTTATGTTTTAGAATATATTACGCACTTTTTAAATGCACTATTCAAATTATTCAGACGGCTTTAATTATTAAATGTATCGACAATTCATTATCAAATCAACGCATTTTTAATAATTAAATTATTGTAGTATTCTCATCTACTTATCAAACTCTACTAGGCACGCTGAAAGAAAAATGCAACTTCTGAATTGGGCATAAATTTTTACCCAACGTAGTTAATTTCAACTGATAAATAAGTTTTCATAGTTGCAGAAAACACGAATTCTGGGAATACAACGCAAGTTTAAAGCGACTGTGTAGGTCCCGTATTAGGTCCCGATTTTCGATTGTTCGCCTTGCAAATATTTTTCGTTCGAAAATATTTACTAAAGTAAATTCTTAATAATTGATTCATATAAACGAAATTCAATAAAAATTTAAATTGATTTAATTTTTGAAAGAATAATATTTAAAAATTCTTTAAACCCAAATTCTAATTCATATGAAAAATAGCCACTCCAGTTTTACAAATACAGATGAATCCATCTCAAAAAATCAGCGAGGAAATTTACTGTTTTTATTTTCTCCTTCATCTTGATTTCTTTTTTACAAATTGTCGTTAATATTAACACTTTCGGGACCACTCGCCTTATATACGCGATACTCTCTCCTCCCCTGCATTATTGAAAGTATCTCGGGTTGAAGTTCAGCAAATATACTCTACTATACCAAATAATCTTTGTAAAATGAGGGAAACTATTTCAGCCAACTTATATTTTTACGTTTATCACAATGATTAACACCATAAATAATAGAAAGAATTAATATACAAAACCGGATGAAACTATGCAGCTAGGATGTAACTTCAAAATGTTCATTTGGAGATATTACCTATGGATCGCTTTCATGATGCAAAGGTAAATATTACCCGAAATATTACAGGAAAAAATTGCAATGCTATATTTTTCAAAAATTAAATATTGCATTATATGAGTGTGCAGCAAATTGGAACTGGTTCAGTTTTGTTCATTATATTTATTTATTTATTACCCACGCCGACCCACTCCCCCATAGGTTACTTGCACACACACCGATTTTCGTCGACCGGTTTGAAAACGGTCTACTTTTGCAGACGATGCGTTCCTTGCACACACACAGATCCGTGTCGACCGATTTTGAAAATGGTCGACTTTTTGCAGGCGATGTGTTCCTTGCACACATACCGATTCGTGTCGGTCGGTTTTATACCGGATGTACATCTGGTCATTCTCGAATACATTATCAATTTCTTCTGCCATAATTGAAAAAAAATAACACAATAATTAGCCAACATATCACATACTAAAATCACTATTTAAATACTTAAAATTTTTTTTACGTATTTAAATAAATTTTTGAAATATTAATTTTACTTAACTTACTATGTACCTTTATGATTAGTTTATTTAATCGATAATAATAATTACATCTGAATTTATCATAATGAAAATGTTTTGAATTGACAAAAGTATATTATAACTTAAGTAATATCGAGTTAATTTAATGCTATAATATAATATGAAGTGCAACTGAAAAATATGTAATATTAATCTTTCAAACCAATATAATCTATGCTTGTTTTCATTTTAAAAAAGAAAACAAGAATAGTTTAACAGATGTTTTCTTTTTATTTTCCTGTTAAAGATTAGTTAAAAATACCTTTCTCATATACTAAAAATGTTGCCGAAATATCGGAGATCAATTTGAATAGAACAAGAAATTTTTAATGAAAATGTGTGAATTATGATATACAAACCTGCAAATTCGACAATATAATTTTAGCTTTTATGCATTTATTCAAATGTAAAATGTGCTTTAATAACTGATAAAAATCATACCTAATTTCTAAATAGTAAATTAATTTTTAAGTTTATGAAATTCTCAATGGTTGTTGAACGTCATATAAAACGACAGTTTACATTATACGAAATTCAGGCACATTGCCTCGAAAGCCAATATTGCCTCATTAATTAATTACAAAGTTCAAGTGTTATTTAGTTCTTAAAACTAAACTAAATCTAAATTGCAACTAAACAGAAATAAATATTAAGTGAATTATTAAGTGAAAGCAATAAAAAACAAATACTTGTTTAGTTTTCCATTTTCAGCTACTAAGTTTTACTAAAATGTTTCTAATTTCATTTCCGATTATCGTTTTAGTAAAATAAAAGAAGTTTTGGGATTAGATGTCATATAGTATGGTCAGTTATTTCACTACATTAAGTACATTATGTAAACAATGAACAAAATAGGTGGAAGGACACTAACAGAACATGGGTTAAACAATATACCACAATCTGAAGTTTAAAATTACGTTGTTAGAGCAGCCATGGATATAAAATCATACAAGATTCAATTGAAATCATATTCCCGGCGAACAAGCTAGTCGCCGAAGGCGGCTAATTCAAACTAAACTAACTCTAAATTGCAACTAAAGAAATAAATATTAAGTTAAAACAATGAAAAACTCTTCCTTGTTGTGCCCTTTTGTATATTCTTGTACAAAAATACTGTTGTCAAAACAAATACTTGTTTAGTTTTCCATTTTCAGCTATTAAGTTTTACTAAAAGGATTATAATTTCATTTCCGATTATCGTTCTAGTAAAATAAAATAAGTTTTGGGATTAAGCGAAACGGAAAAAAAAGAAAAAAAAAAATGTTTTTGATTTTCGGCAGAAAATGGATTCGCCACGTAAGTGGACATCTTAAAAATAGACTAGGCAATACAACCAAATTATAATATGTTAATATTAAAAATTCTTGTGATAATAATCTAACACTGTGGAAAACAATCACTTCAATAGTCGAAAACATTTGAATTTCCATTTATTACGCTAATAAATCAAAATTAAAGAAGGAACCAATGTGAAAACAGCAAATTTATATTTATTTCTATGGTTGTCGGACAGTAAAGTTGTTTTCAGAATTGTTCTTATTTAAAAGCGAATTATGTTAAATGAAAATTAATTAGAAAATTATGATAAAACTATCACTAACTTTAAAGCATTGCAATTATTCAACTAAGATTTATTAAGCTAATTAAAAATAGATAATATAGCAAGTACAAAAAGTAATTAAAAATAGAAATAAAAGTATGGAACGTATGCGCAATCATTAATATTATTTTAAAATTCAGGGATGAGATTCTTCCGCTTTTTGGCGGATTTCCGCTTTTTTGTTATTTTGGAAAAATTCCGCATTTTTGTCTTTTTTTCTCTCAAAATTCCGGTTTTTTTTTTTTCCAGATTTCCGTTTTTTTTCAACCCCGCAAAAATTTGCTTTATCTTCCGAAAATTCCACTTTTACACAAAGAAACCTTGAAACCTTAACCTTTTTTAAAGAAACCTTCCTGTCTTCCGTTTTCGAAAGAAAATAGAAACTAGCTGATTCATCTTCTACTGACGAATCAACATTATATCAGCAAGCTCTACAAGGATGAACATTCCAACATTCAGTGCCATTCATAGTATTAAGTGCTACCTTTTTAGCAGAAAACAAAACCTCTGTGGCATATTTTGCAAAAAAAAGTTTTTTTGCATAAACATGTTGAAAAAAATTAGTTGAAAACTTAAGGTTATCTTGTAGGGCGTACCAAGATGAAGAAGTAAAAAAATGGATCGAAAACAAATACATAAACTACATAAAAAAAAAAGAAAGAAAAACGCCTGTCAAAAGAGGCAGCTAAAAAGCTGTGTGCAAGTGCAGCAAAAAAGCAGAGAATAAGACATAAAAATATTCTCAAATAAAAAAAATAAAACAAATGATTTACCTAGGCATTCTGGAGATAATGTAGTCCCGACAACTATGCCAGTAATTAAGCAAAGAGATACTAATGAAGACTGTGCAAAAACTTTAGCCTTTACTGAAAATAAACTTGCAGAGGATGCAAACATATCCTTTATTGAAGAAAAATCTGTCAAAGATAGGTGCCCTCCAGAACAAGGGGTGAAGTGTGTTAATGGAAGTTTATTACCAACAAAAGCCACACAATTAAAAAATGAAAGAAAACCACTTCTTTAACAATTAAGGAAATGTTTCAAAGGGTTCCAAATAACGATAATGCTAAATGAATCTGTCATTGTAACTGTACAATTTCTCTACCCCTCTCACTTTATAACGTGCAAAATCATTGTGTTGTTACTTTTGCAAAAATGTATAAAAATAAAAGAAATAAAACAGAATTCAGTATATGATACATTAGCATAATTTATAAAGAGCTAATACACTTTACACAATTGCATGAAGAAAAAGAAATTATTTGTCTTTATTTATTTTTTGAGTTAACTTTTATCAAAAGGCTAATATTCTCGGATTTCTGTTGGGTGTATGTTGAATCACAGTGATGTACAGGTGGTAAATATGTTTTAATGTCTAATTTTGTATTTTCTGATGCCCCTGATGATGTGTTAAACTTATTTGTTAACTTTTAATGTGAATGATTTAATAATAATTTAATATTCTTTTTCTTATTTATACGTACTAAATTATAAATAATTGAGTTATTAATTATTATAATGTAATATTTTCATCATGTTGCATGTTTTACTTCTTAAAACCTATTTCGCATATAAATTATGGTACAAATTTTTTGCTCGCGTATGATTTCAGTCTTTTTGCTTTTTTGCCAATCTCATCCCTGAAAATTAGAAAAACCGATTTGTTAAAATGTAGAAAAGCATATATATATTCAGAGACCCTAAATGTTCCAGCGCTTGGTCTTTTAACAAGCTTAATCCGCCACTGAGAATCATTATTTTTAACTATCCATTAAAAATTTGTTTGTGTATAAGTAATTTTCTAATCCTTATACTGAAAATATTAATAAAAAAATATCCCTAAAAATATTGTTCAACATTTTTTTCAAAATGTTACTAATTTTATTATTTCGCCACGAGAGCGAAGTCGATCGGCTGAAATCGGTGTGTGTGCAAGCGTCAGAAGAATTACATGTGCTACTGGAAACACCTGCAAGAAATCGGCGTGTGTGTAAGCGCCAGTAGGTTTACATGTGTCACTGGGACCCCCGCAGCTGCCGATGTCGGCGAAGCGCAGTGGCAATTCTCGACAGTCGATCGGTTTTTTGCAGGCGTCGGTACGTGTACAAGCTCCAACTGTTCTCTATACACTACTAATGGAATGTTGCAGACCGGTTTCAAATCGGTGTGTTTGCAAGGGGCCATAGAGTACGGAACATTTTACACTTTTGCATAGAATGCCACATTTTTTTCGATAGCGAGAATTATATCTTCAGAATGTTAGTTTCATTTTTTTTTATTTAATAATAAATTTTATCTTCCATAATTTCAGAGATGTGTGGAATACAATTATATATCTTTGTTACGTAAGTATTCCTCCTACCCTCCCGTAAGAAAATCTGGCATTTAAATTTTGATTTATTTAAGTATGTACCAATTATTAAGCGTTTTAGGAATTTGATTGCAGAAAAGTTTTTTTTTATATATATATATAGAATGCTTGTGATTATTTTTAAATGAACCTATTTCACCTAACGCAAAATTCTGAACTAGGAAAGCTAACTTATATTATTGATTCTAATTTGAATTCAATTTGCTATTATTTTAGAAGCATAATTACTGTTATCGAAACATTCATTATTCAAATTTTCAGGTACACACTTGGAATTTACTCCGTTATAAGCTTAGTTCGGAAAAAAATGTAATCATCAAAGTATATGCGTTTGATTTCACTAAGGATCTAAAACTACCTAAAAGAAATATCTTTCAAACGATTTTCCGACAGAACGGGAAGTTAACACTTTTGTCCGACCCTCCTTCTTTATAGCCAAAGACAAAGCAGGACACTCTTCTATTGTAAGACTGTGAGGGGTCACTGCGGTATTTTTATGGGAGTAGGGAACCCTTCAGTTATTCTGAAGTGCCAAAAGTTCCATTTATTTCCATTTTGGGAAAAAGGTTGTAAATTTGATGAAAACGATGACGTCACAACCTAGTAAACTTCAGCGCCATCTCTTAGGAAAAGGCATTTTTAAAATTCTACGAGGCAAGCCTTAAACAAATCAATTTTTTAAAAGATAAAATACAAAATCACAATAAAATGTTTAAAATTCTGCACTTTTTGACATTTGAAATCTAATTTATGCATTTTTCAGACCAATACAAATGATTTCGAATGACAGGCGCCATTTGTTGATTTATTTAATGGAGATGAAATAACTGAATTCCATTTAGAGCATCCAGGTGCTGGAAAATTCGATATGGGCTTAATTCAAGGTTTAGTCATGCTAACTTTAATGAAATTAATAAAACTTTCCTGCATAATATCATTACATTGCGAAAAAATATTCAGAGTTAATCATCGTATCTCCATTATCTTTTTCAGTTTTTAAACGTATTTCTTCTTCTACATTGTCTGTATCTGATAAAACATAAGCAAGTTGATCTCTTCCCTCTTCATCTATATATTTAAAATAATTGGGTAAAAAATTCTTCACCGAGTCCGCCAGCCTCAACCACCCGACCAATTTTGACAATTTTTGTTTCATATGAAAGCTTATGACGTCTCGATATGTCATCAAGGGTCGCCCCCCCCCCCCCCACACCACCACCATTTTTGAACGAAATCGAAAAAACATATAAAGAATGTATGGTGGAGAAGTGTTTTTTCTATTTCGTTCAAAAATAGGGGGCGGTGGGGTCAGACGACCCATGATGACATATCTAAACGTCATAACCTTTCAGTTAAAAAAAATTGTGGAATTCCTTCAGGTGGTTGTTGCTGGCGAACTGTCCAAAGATTTTTCCCCATAAAAAATTCTTCACCGAGTCCGCCAGCCTCAACCATCCGACCGATTTTGACAATTTTTGTTTCATATGAAAGCTTATGACGTCTAGATATGTCATCAAAGGTAACCTGCCCCCACCCCCATCCATTTTCGAACGAAATCGAAAAATCTTTTTCCCACTGTACATTCTCAATGGGGAAAACCTTTGGACAGTTCGTCAGCAACAACCACCCGACGGATTTCGACAATTTTTTTTTTAATTGAAAGGTTATGACGTCTAGATATGTCATCATGGGCCGTCTACGCCCCACCGCCCCCTATTTTTGAACGAAATAGAAAAAAACACTTCTCCGCCATACATTCTCTATATGTTTTTTCGATTTCGTTCGAAAATGGGGGTTGGTGGGTGGCAGACGACTTTTGCTGACATATCCAGACGTCATAAGCTTTCATATGAAACAAAAATTTTCGAAAACCATCGGGCGGTTGTTCCTGGCGAACTGTCCGAAGTTGTTTCCCCATAGAGGATGTTCATTGGGAAAGAGTTTTTTCAATTTCGTTCGAAAATGGGGGTGCGTACAGACGACCATTGATGACATGTCTAGACATCATAACCTTTCAAATAAAAAAAAAAATTCGAAATCGGTCTGGTTGTTGGGGTTGGCGAACTGTCTGAGGGTTTTATCATATTATTTTAAATATATAGATTCCAACAGTTCTATCACAATGGCGTGTCAAAAATACTGCAAAATACATATTGTAGGTGATGGAAACTGTTCAGTTAGGGCAATTTCATTCTGTATTTATGGATCTAAAAACTTTTTTGCCCAAAATTCGTGAAAAATTTATATAAAGCATTACAACTGTATGAGGTTTATTGAAAAATTTTACAATTTTAAAGGAAACTGTTGTCTACAAAGAATGTGAAATCTATTGTGGTTTTATGGTCTGTTTTACTGATCTTCAAACAGTATTTAAAACTGAAAAAAGTAGTGGCTGAGAGCCTCGAAGCAGCGAGGTGGCAGGGGCAGAGCTGAGCAAAGTGGGTGCTGGCCGCTAAGCCGTCCGGAGGGCGGCGAGAGCGGCTAGTCATTTGTAAATTGTATACATATATCATACAACAAGGATGCTGCGTAGCTCCCTTCCCAGTCCATATATATATATATATATATATTTTGTCATTTTGAACAATTTAAGTAATTCAGGGTCTCTTATTTTTCAAATAAGTCAACTGACTGAAATCTTCATTCTGTTGTGTTCTGTTTAGAATATTCTTTTCTGTTGTGGTGGCAAAATTGTAGGAATACATTTTTCATTATTTAAATTATCAACATCAAATTATCATTATCAAAAAGGAGAAAAATCTATGAAGTATAAACACACATAAAAAACTAATAAGTAATTCGCAAAATAAAGTTAAGCGTAGTCGGTGAAAAATTACTTTCTTTATTTATTCAAAAATTACATAACGTTATTAAAAGTAGCACTGAATTAAAATATTACCAATTATTAATATTTTATCAATTATTTTTAATTTCCATGTATTACACATCAAACAACATTAAAAATTTCATTTTTTATACTATGATGTCCATAAATAGTTCTTATTATAAAATAAAGGTGCCAGTTTTGTCCATTTGAGCTTCAGAATATTATAAAAATAATTATGATGAAAAAGTATTTCTTAAAAAAACCTATTCTTAACTATTAACAAATACAGATTTGTAACCAAAAAGACATGAAATTGTTTATGAGATACCACTTTAGCAGCTACTTTTAGAATGGCAGTTTTTTAATTATATTCTTATTGTTGAGTTTTTGAACTCGCATGTTCAAACAGTCAACTAAACCAGTTAAGGAATACATTTAAAAGATTACAAAGAAAATTAAAATAAATTGTGATTTGTTAAAAATGTCTGGATTATTATGTATCTAGATTTTTTTGGTAGAATGGCCATAACTTTTGCACTTACTCTATATAGTTTATATTCATTACATGTAGATTTTTTTATACTTTTGCCGTTAACATTAGATAGTAGAAGATTTGCGCCCGTGTAAGACGGGCTTTTAGCCTACAAACAATTTCTCAGAACTGATTGTAAAAGATAGTCACGAAAGATGTAATACAAAATCTCATGCACATTTTTTGGCATAATTTACAACAATACTTTTCATTGTTGAAACGCAATTCAATCCGTTTTCCTTGTTTAAACAAATATTTAATTGCGTGTTTCTCTTTCATTGTTGGAAGCTGAGGTAATATTCTTATGCAATCACCCGATTTGCTCGTTCAATAATGACGCAGACAAAAGGGGCGGAGTTCTTTTAAGCTCCGTTAAGGAACTAATTGAACATTATCAGGTTTCATTAATAAGATTAATGAAACCTGAACAAATGTGAGTGTTGAAACAACAATGTTACAACATACAAAACAAAGTTAAACACGGTCTACACGCTAATATTCCGACATGGAACAATATTAAAAGTTTCATCAATGAAACCTGAATGAAACAACAATGTTTTAACAGACACAATGTTAAGCACACAGTCTCTTTGACACGTAGCCAAATTCATGAGCGTTACAGACATCTCTGGGTTTTTCTATTATATATTGTGTTCTCACTTAAATTCGGAGAAGTTTTAAATAACTTTTTCTTTCATAAAACCAAAACCTGAATTCTTCCGTGTATGCAGTGTTTATCTTGTAGTTTTAAACTAATTAGATGATTGTTTTAATGAAGGGTAATTTTTAGTTTCCTGATATTTGTTAGTGAACTTCCGATAAAAAGAAATCCTGTTTAACTTAATTTCGCTGAAATAAAGGCATTCTGTTTTATTTAAAGGAAGATAGCTGAGGTTTTTTTTTTTTAATTTACAAAAAAAAGTTATTTCAACGCCGTCAGTATTTTGGCAGTTGTCCTATTTGAGGCAAAGTTTTTTCCCTAGAAGATGACGCTTTAGTATTACTAAATCCTCCCCTCCCCCCCTTATTTTTGATAATGTTTCCCAGTAGAGATCTCTAGGTAAAATGACGTCTGGAAATTCGTGTCTGGAATTGTATGGAGAAATGAGTTTTGTCTACGGAAATGGTGCAAGATACTATTTCGTTGATAGCATAAGATGATAGCGATTGACTTCTTAATACTTAAGGAGATATGAGGTCCTGTATATAATATTGAGTTTGTGGATTTTTTTTTTCTTTTCTGAACGCAATGAAATGTCGTATATTTTATAAAGTAGGGAAGAGAGTCTTTGAGACATGAATTTAATTCTAAAACAGTAAGGAGATCGAAACGCAGAAACCATTGTGTATACTGCTAAATAGGGTGGATCGAAAATTCAAAGTGTGGATAGAATAATCGGCGTAGGGTGTAAAAGTTGTCTTTTAAGTGTACTAGCATACATGCAGAATTTTTTCAACTTTGTTTAATTTCTTCCGGTGCCCCAAGACACTTAAATATTTGCAAAAAAACCCCGATTTTTATGCAAATTTTGAATTAAAAATAAAAAATGCGTTAAAGAAACGATTTTGCAGGGAAAAATGTTATTTTTTATTATTAAATTAATAAAATTATTTTTGTTTATATACACTGAAGAGCCAGAAAAACTGGTACACCTGTCTGATATCGTGTAGGGCCCCCACGAGCACGCAGAAGCGCTGCAACACGACGTGGCATGTTCTCAACTAATGTCTGAAGGCATCCTGAAGGTTTTTCACACCATGAATCCTGCAAGGCAGTCAACAAATCCATAGGAGTGCGAGGTGGTGGAGATCTCTTCTCAACAGCATGTAGCAAGGCATCCCGGATATCTTCAATAATGTTCATCTCTGGGGATTTAGGTGGCCAATGGAAGTGTTTCGACTCATCCCGTTTCAAAGAAAGCTGATAACGAGATGAAACGTTCATCAATGGTTATGTTTGATGTGCATAATATTTACATGCATTTTCGTAAACATAGCACAAATATTCGGGAAGATATAAAGGTTTCTTTAAAAAAAATCCCAAATTTTCCCTCATGTGTTTTGCTTATAACTTGCAGAGTTTTAAACCAAATTGTATGAAACATACAGAATACGTAATAATATGTTAAAGAAACATTGTATTGAAATTTAAAGTAAATACTTTGAATATTAAAGGAAATATGAGTATTTTTAGTAAATGATTTTTACTGCGCATGTGCAAAATGTAGCGTAGTATTTAGAAAAATATAGGCATTGCAACTTGGTGAAACTGATAATTTTTAAACTTGAATCTTCGAATAGTAATCGTCGAACTGTAACTTAAATTATGTATTTAACTTATAAGTGTACATGAGTATTCAGGATATTCAATATTCATAAAATTTAATATTATTGTCCGAAGATTCAAGCTTAAAAAATATCAGTTTGTGCAAGAACCCTCATCATTAAGCCTCTCAGAGTGTACCGAAATTCACCAAGTTGCAATGCCGATATCTTTCTGAATACTAATGGTATTGAACTGGAATTTTCATATAAGTTGCCCTATATATCTGGCTCTTATGTCATGAAAGTAAAATTACGCTACATTTCGCACATGCGCAATAAAAAATCATTTACTAAAAACACTCATATTTCCTTTAATATTCAAAGTCTTTACTTCATACTATACTTCTCCAACATATTGTGACGTATTTTGTAAGTTTCATACAATTTGGTTTTAAACTGAAAGTTATAAGAAAGACACATGGGGGAAAAATTTGGAATTTTTAAAGAAAACCTTTATATCCTCCCGAATATTTGTGCCATGTTTAAGAAAATGCATGTAAATATTATGCATATCAAACATAAGCATTGATGAACGTTTCATCTCGTTATCAGCTTTCTTTGAAACGGGATGAGTCGAAATTTTTTTTGTTTTCATCACTTTCTGGTTGGTCCCCTAAATACTCTCGTGATCGAATTTTTACTGTAGAATGGGAGTTCAAACCTAATCTTGAAATGTTCGAAATTCTAAGAAAATCCATGCAGATTTTCGGGAGATATTCGAAAAAATATGGAAATTTTAAAGTGTCCACATTATATTGGCAACCCACTGTACCCACCTCCGTTTTTTTTCTACGAATATTGTCACTAATTTTCTCCAACAAATGCAAATCTTCTTTTAAATCTAGTTTTGCTTTTTATTAACTTATAACAGTATGGTTTGAATGAAAACGCGAGAAGTTTGGAAAAGAGCATTTATTTTAATATTTTAAACAATAAACCGTATAATAACTAGTACATCTTTATAATGAACAATTCTACTATACAGAATTTTCCAGTCGTTGCTGATTAAAATTATAAACTTAAGCAAAATCTTTAGAACGAACAAAATGTCAGTAAAAATGTATATTGCGAAATAAAACATCAAAAGACGAAAAAAAATGCAAGAAAACGATTTTTTTCGATGTTTATAAATTAAAATACGAAAGCTCACTACGCGAATCGTTTGCAAAAGAAAAAATGAAACTCTTTATTCAAACCAACTTCCTTCATTACGGCTCAAAAAGAATAAAATATGAAGAGAAAGAAATAATAATAAATAAAATAAAAAAAAATGCAAGAATTAATAAATTAAAACACCGTATGTGAATAATAATGTAGGGAAAAAAGAAAATTCGCGAAAAGACGCAAGAAACGCCAGAATTTACCACTTAAAATTAAATAAATAAAAATCTAATTCGTATTTTAAAATAATTTTTACGTCGTTAGCTCCCTCTTCTGCTACTAGAACCCAAAATATTTTTAATTTAATTACGCCATATCATACCTCCCTTTTCGTTTTCGTGCTTATTATCTTCAAATCCTTTACAGAAATAGTTAAGCTCTCTGCTCATTGTAGAAGAAACCATTGGTTTATATAGACAAAAGAGGCGTAAATTGTGCCGTTGTTGTGTAAGTTTCGAATATTTCCCTGTTATTTGACTTTTGACGTTTCAGATTTTATTTTCATACAAATGTGTTTTCATTTTTTTTTTTTTTTTTTTTACTATTTCGTAAAGAGGATTTTGTTTACTCATATCCATCAAATCTATGATCTTCCCAACCAGCTTAGACTCTTTTGGCATTTATTACTTTCTCGTATACGAAATATACAAAGAGAAAGAATTGTAATCGTCAAAAAATTCGAACTCGAGATTTTGACGAATCTCCACGTTTTAGACCTCCCTGAGTCCGAAAAACACAATTTTGGAATTATGTCTGTTTGTGAACACGATAACTCGAAAACTGTTAGAGCTACGGGGATGAAATTTGGTATGTGGTCTTTACACATAGTTTGTAGGTTTCTATCAAATTTTGGACAAAATCCGTCCACGGGAAGTCTGTCTGTTTGTCCGTGTTAATGAGAACGCGATAACTCACAAACTTGAATAGCTAGGTGGATAAAATTTGGTACACATTTTTATCATCAAGAATATAGGTTTGTATCAAATTTTGGACCATGTCCGTTAAAGGGTTGTCTGTCTGTCGGTCTGTATAATCGCATACTTTTGAATGCAATAATGTTTGTTGTGGCGGACCAGTGTGGTTATTCAAGAATTCTAGCCATAAACAGTGAGCCCTATACTCACAGGCATCTTAATTGATCAACAGATCCTGAACAAATCTTCTTCACACAAATTCCATTAAATCTCTTTATTCCGGATTCTAACAATTATAAGCCCTTTGCTCGCATGTCATTACCCGGCCAGATCATACAAGATATTTCAGGTATGCTTAACTTAATTAGGTTAAACTCAATTTTTAGCCAAGGGTATAGATGCCAAGTATCATGTCTCGGAGATTGTGAACCGCCGAGTTCGTGCGCTCCGCTAAATTCAATCATCGCTGGTGTGTGATCATACAAGCTTCTAACAAAAAGTAAACAATCTTGAGCGTCTACATTTGGCAATCCCGCCAAGGCGCCAAACGCAGTTGGCGCGTCAACAGACAATTATGGCAACCCCCCCTTAATTGAAACTTCGTTTTGACATTCTCCAGATGGACGAGATGAAACCAGAGGTGTGGTGAAATCTTGTGTGTTATCTATAATAAAATTTCTTACTCAAAAACGTTAATGCGGCCCAAAGACACTTTGTTTTGCAAAATATGAAGTTTTTGGGAATACATAAATTTTATGTTTCATTGTAAATCACCATTCATAATTTTTTTTCTCAATATACCCAGGCTTAGGGTAAATACCCGGGTTATATAACCCAAAAATATTTACCTACCCTCTGGGTATTTATCCACCCCATATTACTGGTACTGAACTTTTTAGCTCTATGATTTCAGGAATACAGATTGAATACGGAAAGGGATACCACTCTTCATCTTAAAAATAATTTTATGGCATTTTTTGTTTTATTCTATTCCTTGCTGTTACTTTTCTGTTATTTCTTTTTAAGGAAGCTAAATATTTAATGCAATTAATTGGCATGCAAAGATGGAACAAAGAGCGCATTTTTCATAGTAGGGAAGGAGGATTTAGCATACCATTGGTTGAAAGTACAGTCGTAATTCGAAAAAATTCTCGTGCTTGTATCTAGATTTATAAAAGCTTATTTATTGTTCTTTTTAATGGTAGTGAGTTTTAAGTACAGGTGGTTAATAAAGAATGAGATCTCTTTGTATTCGTCGATTCTGCGATTTTTTTGATACTTTGAATGATGAAGATTACGTCGCTTGAAACTGTTTAGTATGGAGTTTTTTGCCCCAAAACACTTTTTCATTTTCTTATTTTTTGAAAAATGCATATTTTTTATCCACTTTAATTATGTTAAAAAAATATCGAGCATGCATTTTTAAAAACTGAGAATTTATTAGTTATCAAAGATAATTCCATCACAAGCCATTTCTTATCAAATTCTATCGCCATTTTTTTTTTTCTTCCTTTCTTCATTTTGCACTTACCTTATCTGCAATACCAATCTCAACATTTTCCCATGACCCATTTCGACCTTCAGATGAAACTTTTTTTTTTTATCTCCCCCCTCAGGATGCTGTTTTTCACACATTTAGTTATGGACATCTCTTAGACTGTCTGTTTTCAATCTAAATTGAATCTTAAATCACAATGAAGTCACCATATTTTCTAATTACCTGACATTCTAGTCTGAGTTAATTTGGCTCATTTCTGTTCGAAATACTTTTTTAGTTGGATTTTTTTTTTTTTTTGCACAGCTTAACTTTAATTTTCATTTATTATGTGAAAATAAGCTATGTTTTAAGGGCTATAAAATTTTAATCATGTAAGGGGACCAGTATTGTTTTCCTTATTATATTTGTTTCAGTTTATAATGAAATATTGATACATGCTGCGTGAGTAATATTAACATCTAATTTATGTTTTTCCATTGTTTGTCGAGCGAAAGTAGTAAAATAGTCCAGTCAACGAAGGCCAAAAATCGACGAATAGAAAAAGAAAATGGTGTAGTTTTGAAATTTGGCACAGTTGTTGGGGGTAGTGTCCTAAACGATGTATACTAAAAGTTCCCATCGGTGGGGGGTACAGGGGGTTTAAAGGGGTGTTTCTAGTTTTTCTTAAATATCTCGAAAACTATGGGCTCTAGCGAAACACACTCCATTACAAAATTAAACTGCATGAAATTTACTACAAAGAAAGTCCTACGTTTATTTTTGTAGCATCAATAAATTAGAAGATACAGGGGGATTCAAAAGTGAATATTTCAAAAATTCCTTAATGTAATGATAAAATCAATAAAAATGCTGAAGCAGCAACCCTCAAAAAAACCCCATGCCTTTTAAATGATAATACAAGGGTAGTAATGTGTCGAGAGTAGTGATGGTGTCAGGGAGGCGGAGGGCGGACAAACCTAGTTAAAGAACAGTAGTGCTCCCTGCCTCTCCTCATGTCCGTTCCCCTCCACAAGATCCTTTCTACTCAGGCTTTTGGTTCTATTAACACATCAAATCAGTATATTTAGATAATATAATTTAGATCTACATATCTATGCCGAGTTTAACTTAAAAACTCGAAAGCAATCTGGCACAGTTCAACATGAACATTTTCCTGCCAATGAAAAGAATAAGTCTATGCTTATTCAATTACTAACACAGAAAATGGCTGCTGAAGGAATTGGAACGATAGTCACTACAGGAGATGCTGATACTTGTGTGATGATTGTGAGATGTGGGTTAGAGAAAGCAATTTCTCATCCCATTGTTGCAATAACAGGGCAAGACGTAGACCTAGTCCTGTTACTGATTGCTTTGGCAACATCAGAAAGTAACATTTATTTTATGAATCCTGGCAAAAGAAAAGTAGCTAAATTATTTTCTACAAAAAAATTCCAAAAAAAACCTTTTCCCGAAACCATTCTCCTTCTACATGCATTCATTCACTGGCTGCGACTTAACATCAGCTATTTATAGAAAAAGCAAAGCACTGTAGTTACATTGTTCAAAAATCAAATGAGCCAGATGAAATACATTGCTGAAATCTTTTATAACCCCTCATCAACACCAGCTATTGCCGGCGAGAAAGATTCTCGCTATAAAGCACTCGCTGATGAACATAATTTGATAAACTGGATGCGTACTTCTCAAATCATCAACCAAGATCAAAGCCATCTCTCAACCAAAGAGCGGCGCTGAACACTTGGTAAATGTGTTTTGCTTGTAGCATCTGCCATGGTACCTGTGTACTAATTGTGCCTCTAGAAGAAGAGGAGGATTTCGAATTTGATCAAATAGTACAAAATATATATATCTACATGAAACCAAGAGTAAAATGGATCTAGCTCCTACACATAAAATACTACCCTTGTATAATTATTATATAGGCATGAGGTTTTCTGGGGGTTGTAGATTCAACACTTTTAATTGATTTTTCCATTACAATAAGAAATTTTAGAAATATTCACTTTTGAATCCCCATGTATCTTCTAATCTATTGATGCTACAAAAAAACCGTAGAACTTTATTTGTAGGAAATTTCATGTAGTTTAATTTTGTAATTGAGTGTTTTTCGTAATGCAACCCATTTATACACTTGTCTTAATCAAATGTTATCATATTTTTCTATTATTTTATCAAGTTCGATCTCCTCCTCTTCTAGAGGCAGGTGCTACAACCAGAAACACAATGCTAAACGAGTGTTCCAACGCCGCTCTTTTGGTTGGAGGAATTGAGGAAAAATCGGCTTTGATCTTGAGTGTTGATCTGAGAAATGCTGTATATCTATAGTTATTCAATTAAGTCCATTAGCAGGGCTTTGCATATGGCTAGAAACATCTTCTCACCGGCTTGTGAGAGACCAGGGCCAGGGAACATCTTCGAAGAAGTGTTTTAAAAAAGATCAAGGATGCTGGCATCCAATTTTAAATATTAAGTAAAAAAAAAAAGGAAAACACAAAACCCTTATATAAAGGGATTGTATTTTGCGAGGTCCGCTTCATGGTGACGTCACAAATTTCCCCACGGGTTTCGCGAACGCTCTAGAACTAGCCCTGTGTCTTTCTGGCCCTGGTTGAGACAGCACGGTGTTGAGGGGTACAAACGATGTCACGGCAATGTTTTCATCTCTGATGAGGAACAATGCAACTATAGTGCTTTGCTTTATCTATATAGCTGTTGTTAGCAGCCACTGAATACATGGAGAAGAGGGTGTGGTTTGGGGAAAAGAAAGTTCTTTTGGAGCTTTCTTGCAGAAAATAATTTAGCTTCGACTTTTCTCTTGCCAGATCTCATAAAATAAATGTTACTTTCTGGTGATTGTCAAAGCAATCAGTAAACCGACTAGGTCTATAGCTTTGCCCTGTTATAGCAACGAAAAGAAATCTGATGAGAAATTGATTGGATGAGAAATTGCTTTCTAACCAAATCTCACAATATAAGTATCATAATCTCCGTTCATTCCTTCGAAGCCATTTCTGCTAGTAAGTAATGAGCCTGGTCTTCTATTCCTTTCATTGATAGAAAAATGTTCCTGTTGAACTGTGACAGATTGGTTGCCATTTTGTAAGTTAAACTCAGCAGATAGATATATTTAAATTATACTATCTAAATACACTGATTTGATGCGTTAATAGAACTGCAAGACTGAGTAGAAGGGATGTTGTGGAGGAGAACGGACCTGAGAAGAGGCAGGGATCACGATCTCTTCATTAAACAGGTTTGTCGCCCCCCCTCCGTGACACCACCACTACCTCGACAACAATCATACCCTTTATAATTATTATATAGGTATGAGGTTTTTCTGAGGGTTGTTGCTTCTGCACTTTATTGATTTTACCATTACAAAGAATTTTAGTATCCTCTTTAAATCCCCTTCTGTCTTCTAAACTATTGAACTACAAAAAAATTAGGACTATTTTGTAGAAATTAATGCTTATTTCAGTATAAGTGTTTTCGCTAAAACCATAGTTTTCGAGAAATTTTTTTAAAACTGAGAAATCCCCTTTGAACCCCTCCCAAAACTGGCGGACTTTTAGTATCGTTTAGGCCAGTTTTCCCAACAACTGTGCCAAATTCTCAAAACACACCTTTTTAAAATTTACAAATTGCTGACTGGACTACGAGTAGAAGGAGACTTGTGAAAGGGAACGATGTGAGAGGAGGAAAAGGAACACGAATGTTCATCAGATAGGTTTGTCTGTAACCCCCCCCTCTCACATACAATCTACCCTTGTTAATTGTGTCCGCGGTGGCTGGTGGTAAGGTCTCGATCTCGACTAGAGGTCAGATTCGAAACCTGATTCCACCCGAATATCCACCGTGTATGGGGCCTGCTGCACGCTAAATCATACGAGTGGCAAACGTCCTCCCGCTGGTGTGGCGCGGAAGTTTGGAGAGGGCCAGCTCAGGTGTCGTCCGTCATCTGACCGCGGTTCTCTACGAGGTCCGTCCCAACATTCCCTCGCGCTGCTTCAAAACGGACGTTAATATAACCAATTGTATATATTATATAAATGGTGCTGAGGGTTGTTGGATTCAGCAATTTTGATTTTTCATTCATAATAAGGAATGTTAAATATTACTTTGAAACCCTGTATCTTCTAAACCATTGATGCTACAAAAAAAAGATGTAGGACTTTTTTGTAGAAATTCTCAGTAGTTTAATTTTGTAATTGTTTTCGTTAGAACATAGTTTTGAGATATTTAAGAAAAACTGAAACGCCCACCTTAACCCCTCGCGCACCTCTAATCGGCGGGGACTTTAGTATGTCAGTTTAGTTCACTACACCCAACAACTGTGCCAAATTTCAAAACTACACCATTTTCTTTTTCTATTTTTCCTTCGTTGACTGGACTAAAACGGATAGAACCATAATGGTTGCTACGCTATCCCATGAATCTTTCTGTTTATTATTATTTCCACTTTTATTTGATTACGTTCTATATTTGACCATTTTATTTTTGTTCTGCTGTCTTCGCAAAATTTTTCCGCCAGTTTATACTGTGAATTTTCTTTGAGCAAACAGTGGTCATTTAATGATCTGAAGTGGGAGACGGTGCTTCTGACTGGCGCCTTTAAGCTATTCTATGAAATTTAGTAATGGTATTTTAACCTTTCTTTGATCTTGAATGTAGCCATTATTTTATGTTAACCCTTAGGCTGGTTACACACACAGCGGATTTCTGATCGCGCGGAAAATTTAACGCGTCGCTCTTCCCTGAAAATCTAGTATCAGGCCTTGTTACTGCATTTAAGCAAATATACATCGCTTTAAAACCAAACGAGCGAAATTGCCTCTTCCGCTTTGTCGTCGTCCTTTGTCCGCGAAATTTTCTAGTTAAAGGGTCCTCGCGGGTTAAATTAGACGAATTTCGTTTGAAACATTCGTTTACGGTTAAGCTTTAGAATCCTTTTGGATTTTGAATATGGATATTAATGCAATACAAGAAAACTTTTAAATACTACTCATTTCTGATCCTTTTTTGATTAATTTAATTTATTCAGAGCGTTTAAAAGAAAATGCTCTTTTTTCTGAAATGGTTTGTTTGATTTCGCCTTTTTGATCAGTTTGTAACTTATCTCCAGAGCGTTTAAAATAACCGCTTTAAATGCTTTTAATATTGATGCAGATATTAACCTTTTCTGAACGTTTAAAGAAAACATTTTAAAGCAGTATTGAGACCAGTGCTGTGTACCTTATAAGAGCATTAGTGAATAAATATGCCCCTTAGGTAGTAAAATGCTTGCTATATTATTTTATTTCTTTGTAAAGCTTCTTTAACTAAACATACAGGTCTTTTACCTTAGTTTCACTACTTTGCCATTTTAAAACTAGGTAAGAAATATGGAGGTGTTCTTTTTAATACCAGCATTGTCCCGTGCACAATTACGACAGATTTATATAATGGGACTATATAGCACGGTTTATACAAAATAATTTGTTGTATAAAATTCCAAAGAAACGGCTACTGTTTATAGTACAGTTGTTAAACTTATAAAACCTTGTGTTTCTGCAATATATTTTACCTGTAATATGTTAATAAATTAAGTAAAAATAAAACAATTTGATGTTTTATTTTTATAAATATTTGTAAACATTCATTTAGACAATCTTATTGCTCATATGGTTTTAAGAATCTTAAACAAATTCTTAGCCATATTATCGTAGTGTGCTTTGAAAATTTTGTAAGGTTTTAAGCCTGAAATTCTCAAGAACCCATTTATCCTTAAGAACATCTAAACACAATTCAGTTATTCGTAATATCCTTACTTATCTTTACGAATTATAATTTATAAATATTATATAGTTTTTTGAGTTTCAGTGGCACTCGATCTAAAGTCGTGACACTGAGTCAGCTTAAAAATATAATACAGGGGTACAGAAACCGTGAAAACATTTTGATTTAAGACTACTAATCATTAGTTTCCCGGCTTTCTCCCTACTCAGAATCACTGTTGTATGTGTACAATATACATTAAAAACACCTTGCCAGTTATTTAAAATGAAAAAAAATTTATGAATTTAATTTTAAAATGGAATGAATATCCCCTAAAAAAATTCCATTAAATATTGTATTTTGGCAAAAAAATACTGAAATTTTAAATGCAACACTTTGCTTCTAAAACTGTAGCATAAGAATTTAAGAAAGATTAAAAAACTTGCAAACATGCTAAAAAAATTTATATTAACAGTATATGCTATTATGATCTTTGCTCAAAAAACTTCAATTACTAATTAGTGCTCTTTTCTATGAGTACCAGAATAACATACACAAATATAAAAATAGCAAGCATAATTATACATACCTAATATTATATATTTTTGCAAGATTTAACAAGAAAAAACTGCCAAAATATTACTCAAATCTTATCTTTAGCAGATCATAAGAACACTGCTCTAATCAAAAACTTATGCTTATAAATGAATAAAGTTTTTTAATTCCATTTATTACTACAAATAATTCCTACATAAAGATGGCCTAATTTATAACTCGAGTAAATAAATAACTATTAATTTTCCTCGATTTTAGATATTTTTACTTAATTTCCCTGACTTTTCCAGTCGATAAAATTCCCCACATCCCGGTTCTGGTCATTCCCTGTAATAATATCTTGATGGGAAAAACATAACTGAAAGAGAAATGTCCTGCATTACATCATCTTCACTATTCATGAATTTTGAAAAAATTCAGCATAGTAATTCTTATTATTTACAATACAAAATGCATTTTACATAAATTCAATTTTAAAACCAAGTATTAATTTTCTAACAACAAACCCAAGATGAAAATGCTTAATGAAATAGAATCGAAACTGAGGATAAATTATAGAATAAAAACTTATTGTAATATGAATAAAGATAATCAGAACTGCACATGGTTAGCTTAAAAAATTTGAAAAGAAGAATATAAATGTGTTAACAATTAAATTTAAAATTGATTATACTTTATTTACATTGAAGCAAAAGAAAACTAGGAGTGTATAAATGTTATTGTGTAAAGGCAGTTTTAAATACAAAAAACATAAATAAGTAAAAAAGATGTTACTAAAAACTTTGATATTACACACCCTACAAAATTTTGACATTTCATAAAAAAAGATTATTAATATATTTATCTGCAAATTTTATACCTAAAATTAACAGTCTGAATTTTAACTACATTATACATTAATTGCACAAATCATTAGAAAAGCTATTCTTAAAAAATGAAAAACTTTTGAATGAAAAAATTCTATTTAAATATATTGTACACATAATCTAGTCGGGTTACTTGGTGTTCTTAATGGCCAAGCTTCACTCTCAGTCTGTTACTTTGAATGGGATTTTGTGCAATCTTGAGGTTCTATTTAAGTCTATAAGTGGGCTAAACATATCATTTGCCAGCACCTTTGTTCGTGTACAGGCCCGAATATGTTCTTAACTTACTTTCCTTTCAAAAGTTTCCAGACGCTCGCTGGAATGGGCAATGCCAGTGTCTTGTATAATCTCATTTCTGTTCTTCGTTACACAGCTTTGGATCTTAATTGTTTTGTTTGTTGCTATAGGCAAGCAAGCGAATCTCCTGACGAGGGCCTCTTTCAGCTGTGAAAGCGATTTGCAGATCTCTTCCTAAGCAAACCATTCACTATAAATCAAAAAAAAGAATTTAATTAGAAAATATTGAAATATTCCTTTAAATTGTTAGACACTCCCCCCCCAGAAAAAAAAAAAAAAGTAGCATAATTTAACCATAGCTTTTGAAAGAATTCGTTTTAAATAACAAATGGATGAAAATGTCGAAATACAGTGTATCTTGAATAGGGTTAAGAGGGAATTTGAAACCACTGATCTCCTGAAACCGCAATAAATTATTTAGTTAAAGAAAAATTGGCAACATAATGAAGGTGGCATTTATCAAAACAGAACTTTTAACAATTGAGTTTTGTTTCATATAAACATTTAAAGTTAAAAAAATTGTGTAAATGTCTTTTACAACTAGTGGTTTAATTATTCTTAGACATACAGAACAGTAAAAAAGGGTTTTGAATAAACTTTTTTAAAAATTATGGAATTAGGTCTTAGTAATCGCCCCATACATCATTCATTGATTGTTGTAATTTTTTAAGATGAGACACTAGACTCCATATGTTTTGAGACTACAAATATTGCGAAATTTATACAATATTTAACTTTTGTTTCGAAGTATATCATAACCTCTAGAAAACTTTTTTTCTTGATGACTTTTGTTTGTACATAACTGTATGATGTATACAACTAGAAATGAAAAGTAGACATTGGTGAAAGCTCACAATGGTTTGCTGTCGGTAATTACAGCCTCAATGAACAATGATTATTGAGTTTCGAAATATTTCCTGATTATTTCTGAAAGTGTGTTTAAATTCTATAAAATCTCTTAAAATTAAGATAGGAATAACAAAATTTATCTTTTTTTCTTCTGGACTAGTTACTGAACAACTTGCAAGCATTAGCAATGCTGATAACTAAAAAAAAAAAAAGGTAAAACAAATATTTCAAGTCCACTACAAACAGTAAACCCTATAAATAGAGCTTTTAATAAATTTGTCTGTAAACCTTAGACAAAAACAAAGGCATAGCAATTAAACTATGAAGTATGACCTCAATTAGTAACCTTCCAAATGTAATTAAAAATAACTGTTATATAAAAGTTACTGTAAGATTCTTTAGTTAGTAACCAAGCAATGGCATGCAAAATTTTAAACTAAAGCAAAAGTTAACTCTTTATGAATTAGAGAAATAAAATTATTCATAAAAAAATTGTGTGTAATTTTTTTAGTATAAGTTGCAAAGCATTTGCAGCTGTATTAAATAGATGGATGCCACTAATAGATGGATTTTCCTAAACATATGATAATTTTTAATTAGTTCACACAAACATAGTTATATTTCTAAGAAAAAACCATGATATTTAGTAAAGAAGTTATGCATTGTATAACTTTCTAAAGCAAATTCATTACTATTCTGTAATGAAAAAAAAAAAAAATTTGTTTATTCAGTCATACCATCTATTTTTTCAGAGAATCTATCTGCAACAACTTTGTAGCATTTGAAGCAAGTATACCCAGGCATTTTATAGATGTCAGTGTCGATGATTAAATAGCATAACCTAAAATCAAAAATTAAAAAAAGAATAATATTTCTTAAAAGATATTTACCCTACAGCACACCGAGTTCAACATGTAGAGGGAAGCTTATAGGGAAGTATGAAGATGCGAGAGAAATGGAAAAAGCTAATTGTACCCAAAATAATCTACTGCACCCCTTCCCCCCAAATATTCTAATAGTGGAAAAATTAAACTAAAAACACTCATCCCAATGCACAATTAATAAAAATAAAAACTAGTTTTGTGCTTGTAAATGACTTGATAAGTTAGGCAACTTGTACATCAATAGGAGACAAAGCATAGAATTTTAATAATCTCAATGGAAAGTAAATCTATAAGAAGAAATCCAGATTGATTAAGAAATTCTTATTAACATTCTAAAAATGTATACATAAAAATATAATAAGTGATATAAATAAAAAATAAATGTGATTAATATATTGGATAAAGATAATTTTCATTATTTTAAATTTCTTCTTGAACTTTCTAATGGATAATCTATAATGATAAATAATCTTCTAAAAAATAAAGTGGCATAAAACAATGTATTCAGGATGAAGATATCTCTTATTATTTTTAATGTCTCAGGAATTTTCAAATTTGCATTCAAGTATAATATATGTCAGTTATTTTCAAAAAGGAATTAGCTCATTTAACAAAGTTTTTGCAGAATGTGCATAGATATAATGTTAATTATATTATATGTATTAGATATAATTTAGATAACTAAACTTTCATTAGAATAGTCTGACAAACACAAGCATTTTGTGGACAGGCAAATTAAATTTTGCAATTTTTTTCTCCCTAAGTTGTACTTCAAAAACTTATTAATGGAAGCTATTCTGAGGAATACACATTTTATCCAAATAAAATAAACACATAAATCAAAAAATATTTATGGAAACTGTAGATACTTTCTAATTATTAAACTATGTCCAAAATACTAAAATAATGAAAAATTGATAAACACTATACATTTCATTTCACTATCAGTTTAATTTTTTTTAAATTGGGGGACACAAGTTTTTACTTTAAAATTCTTTTATCTATTACTGCTACAATCAACTTAAACATTAACGCATGCATTCACAGCTGATACCAAATTTACATACACCTTAAATTAAAAATAAGTGTGATTAATATGATAGTGGATAAAATTAATTTTCATTATTTTAAATTTCTTCCTGAACTTCCTAATCTTTAATGATATATAATTTTCTAAAAATAAAGTGTCATAAAACAATGTATTCAGGATGAAGGTATCTCTTATTTTTTTTAATGTGTCAGGAATTTTCAAATTTGCATTCAATTATAACATATGTCAGGGATATGTTCAGAATGGAAGTAGATCATTTAACAAAGATTTTGCAGAATGTGCATAAATATAATATCAATCATATAAAAAATATCTGGACAGATTCCTGACTTTAAAATACGATAAAATGAATTTGAAAATGTAACTCACCTTAAAGCAAATCTTCTTAACTTCAAATCATTTTAACGTGCTTCCATAGATATGAAGAGCGCTTCCTAAAATAAAAAAATGGCACCCAATCTTATCTTATCGAGTCTGTGTAAACACAGATAAGGAAAGGCGCCAAATCGTCACGTGATGATTTTTAACCAATGATTTTTCGAACATCCCTAGTGACCGAAACAGTAATTATAAAACGCTCCTAAAAGGACCAACGTATTCAGATTCTATTATCAGTTTCGTGGCGGGTAAGCAGTCGAAACTGGTTTTTGACTATAAAAATGTTTTAAGGAGTGTTTTTCGGTACTAAAAGATCGAAAAGGCGAATTTTTACGTTCGCTCCCTTTTGGAGTCCAGAAAACGCTCAATTGAATTTAGCGTGCACAATTTTGTCTTAAAATCTTAAGGGTAAGACTGAACTTCTAATGCCTGTTGTTGCCTGTAGGATACATATTCAAATTTTTATTCAATCAATTTACAACATATAGATGGCAGCCTGAGTGCTGATAAAAAAAATATAAATAAATGGATGTTTTTCATTTGAGGCTGCATCTTTTTAGTTTGTACGCTTGACAATACTAAATTTTATTCTACAATGTTGAAGGAATTCTTTATCCGTATTATTATTTATTAAAATTCATCTGTTTGATATTATAGAATTTTATCAAGGACATTTTTTTTCTGAAATAAAGCCCAGTGTTGCCAGTTGGTAACAAACTGTTTTTTAGCCATAAACCATACTTAAAATAAAATAGGATTTTTTAAAAGTATTTTGCCTCTGTATTATATAAGAAATGAAAGTCAAGAAATATTTTAAAATCAATTTTTAAAAAATCGGGCCTGTAAGGTTTAAGACCTCCTCGCTGTTATAAAATAGGTTCATAATTAGTTTTCTATGGAAGAGCTAAGGTAAAAACTTTCCATGCATGTAATCCATTATTTTGTAAGTTGAAGTCAAAAACCGCTTTTTTCGAATTTTGCCTTTTACCCCCATATTTTTCTTCAGTGCTCCATTTATTTTGATTACCTGTCAGTTTCGAAGTATCTTTCACTCAAAAAGTTTCTCCAGTCTTTTGAGGTTCAAGTTGAAATTTCATTTAAAAATATTTTATATATACTTTCGTAAATATGTTTGATTTGTTTGGTAAAAATATTCATTGAATATAATAACAAAAAAGTTTAGGCGGGAAAACTTATGGGGATGTTTATTATCCTAAGTTTTTCGAAAATGTACGTCTTGCAAGTTTATTTTCCAAGTTTTTTAAAGCACAAAACATTTTACGTCGTTGTATATAGTTGAAGGGAATTTTATATGCATAGTTTATAGTGGTTATTGAACAGTGGTTGTCAATTGCAGTATTAAATGAAAAAGTTGGAAGTTTTGAAATCTGCGTTATTTGATAGAAGCAGTGGTCTGACTTCTAATAAAGTATTTAACGCTATTGGTCTTAGCCAAAATAAAGATCAGAATAATTACTGTGCCGTTTTAATTCCATTCTAAATTCTCAAATAAACATCATTTTCAGTAAGCTCTATTCTACAGATGTGCGTCATACCACAAGAAAAGCTGATACCTTTTCTTTTATTTGTTGGACATATTATTTTTCCATTTTGTTTAATTTGTTAAATTAACCCTCTAATGTCGGATAATTTTTTACTATTTCTGTATAAATTCGAGGGCTATTTATTTGCATCGTTTGCGGCAAAACAAATTCCTTTTTATATGCATCACGTTAACAGTGTCGCCAGCCAAACTGCATGGAGTAATTGAGACGCGTGTTTGCCGTTACACGAGATAATACCCCGAGATCTATCGGGCATCACTCCAAATATGGGGATGGGACGTTGCTGTATAAGTAAGCTGTAGACTCTCTCCCTAAGTGGGTACAAAAATGGTGTAGGGTTGAATTACCTACTCGCCGATGACGGGGCGTACCTCTCTCTGAGAGATCGTCGCATGTGCCTCTCGTAATGGGAGTCGACCACAGTGCCCGAATTTGCTATTCGCGGCCGCCTGGTCATTCAGTTGAACCCGGATGCTTCGAGAGGGCGAGGGTAATTCCATTCCTTTATGGTTATACGAGATAAAAGGGCTTTCGTTTCTTCTCTGACGCAGCATGGCCAAATCTGGCTCTTGAGCCATTAAATCATACAAAAACAATATTTCGATCTTTGAAAGTATCAATTGCTTGTGCAAATCTTAAGCATTAAGCGTAATTTTTTTTTCTTCAGCTGCAAACGGAGAATATTTTTAATCTCTATTTATATGCAACTCTATAATAGAAGAGCTCGCCGAATTGTGGAGAGTACGTGAGACGTGATTTCTTTGTTGCCCATGGCAGGAGGCCCAACTATTAGCTTTCTTTTACATGCCGACTCAAGATACTTGATTATGCTCCTGTAACTTTAACTTTATTACTTAAGTTCCAACTTGGTTATGAAACAACTCTCCAATTTCGGAATAGGAAAACTATTTTGATTCGTAAGTTATTGCATACGTTAAATAAAGGAATCGGCTCATCCTTTTTGTGTTTCAACAATTGCTGCCTCATCCTGTAGCACTTCCTCAACTATTCTATTAAAACTATGTATTGTAATTAAATTGTTTTTGTCGTGACCATTATATTTTGAACCAAGTGTTTGGTGAGATTGACTCTTTTTTTTGAATTTATGAAAGTCAAATTTTAATTGTGCTATATTATGAAGTTGTTATAATGTAAAGTGATGGTATTGCACCTTTTTATTGTTTTTACTTTTATGGAAGTGATTGCTTCTAAGTATTCTTTTGTAACTGTCTGTTGTTTGCATGAGTAACTTCGTCAATGACTTTATCTAAAATGACCGCATAAAAAATAAATAATGAATGAATTTTAGTTCGGTAGTAATATTAATGAAACAATATGAAATTTAATTTTAAATTGCTTACACTTTCTTAGAGCACTAATATTTGTATATATAAAATATCATAGCATTAGATAAAGAGTATGACTTCTGTCTAATTAAATATCCAAAGCTGATGTAGACAAAAAGAACATTTCAAGTAAGAATTCTAAGCACGAATATAGCGGATAACGGGAAAAAAAAAAAAAAAAAGAGTCGTAAAATTTATGGTGAAAGATCAACAAAAATGCCCAAATCATTAAGCTGAATGATAAAGGAATAAATCTAAAGCTATAACGTTATTTATTACTAACCAACAAAACAAAATAGTATTCTGAAAAAAAAAATGCAATTAATCTTTTCTCTCGGACTTTCTATGGTCATTTAAGCTACAAACATCCTTTATAGTTAGAAGACAATATAGATAAATAATTCTTATAATTTAGAAGCTATTTCAATGATTTTTTTTCGACTTCCATTTTCATTCGGATGATTTACACGATCGAGTATAGATAAAAATTCAGTTTAAAATAACTTTAAAAATACATATATAATAAAACAATCTAAGAAGCAATAGAAGAAATAAAATCAGAATTAACAGAGCATGAATTTATTCCCATTAAAAGCAATTCTAAATTGAAAATGCTGAAGTTCAACCTCCTACATTCTGAAGATCTGAATGACTTCTGTTAAACTGTTTTCTTATCACGAAAAACTGGCTGTCCATGACTTCAAACAACACAGTCATTCTTCCAAAAAGAAAATGTAAATAT
Organism: Araneus ventricosus; assembly: GCA_013235015.1. Taxonomy (NCBI): domain Eukaryota; kingdom Metazoa; phylum Arthropoda; class Arachnida; order Araneae; family Araneidae; genus Araneus; species Araneus ventricosus. The sequence continues at coordinate 92,017 of BGPR01001877.1, read as the reverse complement.
TATTTAAAATATGTACAATCTTTGAAAGAAATAAGAATAATCTGAAGTTTTCGATATCATGTTTTCATGATTATGTTCCATTCTATACAGCGGTGGAAAAGATGAAATTTTATTATAATTTTTCTTCATTAGCTTTTATTATGATATAAAAAATAATCAAGTGTGCTGTGCTAATAGTGACTTAAAAGAAACATTGTAGTGACTTAAAGAAATAGCCGAAATTATGCATGTTTCAGAACCAAAACGTGAAAATTGTGCGATTTAAAATTCGGAATCCTTAATCCTTATCCTTAATAATATAATAAATGCGAAAGTGTGTCTGTCTGTCTTTCTGTCTGTTTGTTACGCTTTCACGACCAAACTACAAAACCGATTTGGATGAAAATTGGCAGAGTTGTAGCTTGAAACCCAAGAACGGACATAGGGTAGGCGAAATCACGTTAAATTAATTATTTTTGACTACAGATAACAATTAAATAATTAACAAAGAAATCCCATTGACTCCGCGATTCGCGATGAAGATTATTTTATTTTTCAATCAACTGTCACGTGATCCTTCAGGAATGCGAAAACATGTGGAATAAATTATTTTTAAAATAAACTATCACGTGATCCTTTTTTCCGCTATAACTTCGGAACAAATTGACCGATAAAAATTATTTTTATACCATCTTAAAGTCCAGAATTTAACCTTTTCAGTGATACCAATTTTATTTCTGTGACATGTTTCCTTCAATTGTTATTATTTTTTAAAAGTTTAATAACTTTAATTACGTGCAGACGATTTGGGAATAACGCAAATTTATAGCTACTCCGTTGCAAGGCGACGGTTAGACTTTGAACAATTTTCCTTTATTTCTGAAAATTTTGCTTACCTTTATAAATATCTATAAAATTAGGCAGAAATTGCATGTATTTCTCTGTCGGTCTGTCACAAGAACTCCTAAACGGTGAACGGTAGCGATATGAACTTTACACACGACATTCTAGAGCATATTTCTAGGTCAAAGGTGCTATATCTAACTTTCAGAGTTAATTAGTTCTTAAGGTATTTAATTAAATAACGAAAATTAGCCTCTTTTAAGCCTAATGCTTAGACGTTTTTTGCGAATAACTTCTGAAACATTTATTAGATAACAATTATTTTTATGCCAAATTAAAGAGCAGAAATTTATCTTTCTAAAGATGATAATTCCTTTGCGATGAAGTGTTTTCTCTGATTGTTATAAAGGTTTAAAAAAATATTTTTAACGCAATTTCTAACAATACTTTTTATTCTTATAGAAATAAATTCAAGCCAAATTACTGTTTCGCGCGCGGCTTTTGCCAGTGTTAAAGATAATATAAGAAAATATAGCTTTGTTTGACCATAAACAACAAAGAAGACTTTACACTTCCTTTTTCCAGTTGTCATAGGATTTACAGTTTTTAATACGGTTACACAGTGATCCAATGACGTTAGTGAATTAATCTCTCGATGTTTTGTTTAATTTTCACAGTGAGGTATTACAGAATATCCATCTGTAGATACGGTAATGGGCATTAACAAGGAGCATCATATCCTGTAGAGCTCTTCAAGATCTTAGAATTGTCAGGGGCACCATCCGACAAGCCGAGATTGAAAGTCGGTGTGCCAGTACTACTAAAACATAACCTCGATATACCGAGACTGAGAAATGGCACACGGTTGCAAATTACATACCTAGGTCCAAACGTCATGAAAGCTACTGTTATGGGGAGAAGAGAGATTGTTTTAATTACACGCCTCCCGATAATACCGAAGTATTTATCATCTCAGTTCAGAAGGTAACGAATCCCTTTAAAAATAGTATTTGCCAGGCTCAGGGCCAGACACTTCAAGTGGCAGGCATACATTTGGAAAAACCATATTTTTCGCATGGGCAACTATATATGGCGTGTTCACGTGTGTCCAGCCCACACAACCTCTACATCCGTGCAAATAGCATGGTATACGAAAGTGTATTAGCGTAGATAAACAATTTACATAACTATATCAGCATACATTTACAGTACACTCCTGTCAGCCGTCCAATTAAGTATTATCAACCTCAGAACTTTTACTTTCCCCTTTCAAAATGTAACAAAACATTTACATTCATGAATTTAAAAAATAATAATTAAAATTCTTTGCGCACGAAGTCGCGGGTAACAGCTAGTAATTATTATAATTGAGACTTATTATTTAATCATTAATTGCTTTAAATTTCTACGATGTAAATATACACCAGATATTGTCCGATTTATATTTAATAAATGTATAAGGATGACTGAGTATTCAACCACGTTTAGATGTCAAGAATTCTGCTTAAGTCGATGTATTTAATTTTTCAAACTGCGATTAATAGGCAGAGGTGTAATTAATTTTAACATTTCGTTTGTTAAAACTTGAATTTTTAAAAAGAAAATAATTCTTTATAATATATATTTGGATTCGAGAAACTAGTTTTAGATTTTGCGATCAACATAATCGAATTATTAATTATTTAATTAAAAATGTGAACTTTCGGGCTAATTTGTAGGATCCGATTAGTCTTGATACTCTTCTCTTTCTGAAAGATATTATTTTACTGGAAGCAGCAACTGTAAAAACTTTATATATTCACGTCTTTATTTTTCATTCAAAATTAATTTATTACGAGATTTTTATCTTGTTTGAAACATGACAAATAGGGATTATTATGTAGCTATTTGCACTTTACGCTTTAATTATTATCAGATTTTGAGAAATAGGGTTTTCCCGTCCAATTCTTGGATTTCCTTTCAACGCTTCAGTATTTGCGGCTGAGTATTGTCGTCGGTTTATTCAACAGGATGTATTGAATGAGCGTTTCTTTCCTTTTCCTTTCTTCCCTATTTGTTTTCTCACTACTAATTTCATTATTATTATTTATTCTGTCTAGATTTCTGTTTAAACATGCTGAAACTCTATTTCCTTTTTGGTTAATCATAAATACAGTCAGAGGACAACCGGTTGAGGTGAGATTTGTGTAGTTTAACACGTTCGCGGACAATAGAAAGAAAAGGCAAAACAAAATGAAAATACTCAATGACCCTATGAGCCATTGCTTTAAAGTGCATAATAATTAAAAAAATTAAGGCTTTATGGAATTGAATGCATGATAATGTGGCTTATAAATTTGGATATTATAGCATTTATGCCATTTTGCATCACAATAAAAACGAATGCTGTAGCATCCATGTCCGCGAACGTGTTAAGGAACAAGCTTGCGAACTGTTTATATCAATATTACTCAAAACGGTGGTAAATAACTTGTAATATTCTCGAGTTAAAGATTATGAAATGCAATTATTTAGATTAACAGCAATTTTCGATTTCCTTATGCGAAAATAAATTTTGTGGAAATTTTATTAAAACTAATTAACAGATATAATATAATTTTGATTTTATTCTTCAAAGATAAACCTTTCCTTTTACATTTTTTAAAGTTTGCTGCATTTGTTAAGGGTTGTTAAAATTGCGTGGTTACATTTACATTTACTTGTCATGTATTCGCAAAACTTTTATTTTGTCGTAGAGCTCAAAAGCTAGCCAGTTTTAACATAGCTAAATTTTTCATTTCGTTTTTGCTGTGCATTAAAAAAATAATAAAGTCCATTTACTCCCATTTTTGTGCTAAGTGATCTAAAAACTGCGCGACAGATAATTCTTTTAATCGTTTTTTCCCCTGTAGACCGAAAATTTGTTTTAGCCTGTTTTCAGAAGTATTGGAAATATCAAACGAGTTTTTGTTATAACGTTGACCAATAAAAGAGTTTCATTTTAAATTAAAAGAGCTTTAGCTATTAAAAACTCATTTTGATCTCGGGCATTTATTTTATATGTGAAAACATTTTTTCCTGCTTTTTCGTCTTGGTTTGTATATAGAAAGAAAAAGTAAGACATTTAAAGTGAAAAGATTCATGTGCTTGAAATAAATTTAAATTGCCTATGTAAATTAAAAACACTATTAAATTATGAAAATCGGAAGTAGCAGGCGAGCAGTACCCACCCTTCCAAAACTATTCAGTCTTCCATGAATTGCGATCGTTTCCTTATTATTTTCCAAGTAAAAATTCTCTGCCCTTGATTTCTAATGTTCCAGCTCGGCATACAATCACAGGCTGACTACTGTGTCCTGGCCGTTACACAGATGAGTGTCGAGGTGTTACTCATATGGAATAAGTTATATTTGTGCGTTCTGAGAAATCGTCTACTTTACCCTTATTTCTTTTTTGAAACAGTTTACTTTTACCATGTTGTTAAATGTTCCGTTTCGGTTTCTTTTTAACTTGTAATAGAAATGGATTGAGTTACAACTAGGGCCTTTCCTTCTTTTTGATTGTATATCTAGATTAACCAATTCAAACAAATTACCGACTTTCTTAAATTTTCGACGCTCTTTTTGATTGAGAAAAATTTTTCACGTCATATTTTTATTCCAGATATGTTATCGCGCCTTCGAATTAAAATACATCGTTCAAAAGCTTTCAATACTAGCACAACTCAAAAAATGAAGTTTGGGGATAAACGTGTTTAAAGATTTCGTTTGTTTTGAAATGCAGAATCACACTCTTAATTGATGGATCCAAGAGTTAAGCATTACTTAAAGACTTCATAGGAGCTCTGTTATGCCGCAAAGAAGGGTGGTTTTACTCTGTTGGGAATGCTCGTAACTCAAAATTCGTATTTTTCGAGTTGTGCCAGTATTGCAGCCCATGAATAGTATAAAGAAACACTATATATGAGGGAATGAATTAAAGGCACTTATTTGGTATATTTATTTTTATGGCCTACTACGAAAGTATACTTGAATAGTAAAATGAAGACATGACCAGTTTTCGGACAATTATTTCTGCAGAAAGAATAAGAAGTTGCAAATTTTACATTAATAGAAGACGGAGGAATTGATGAGAACTGATTGCAATTTAGAATCCTTAGAGGGGAACTGACGGAAAGGGTCACAGCGAGAGTTTCTGCATGAATGCAGTTCCACTGATGCGAAGCAGACGTTTTAATTAAAACATCATATTAAGTGTTTTTAATTATTCCTTAGAATAATTCTTTGGTTTCCAGTTAGCTTGGCAGTTAATTAATATTCTCCTTGCCATGGAATATATAAGTTCTTTATTAAGTTTTTTGTTCTGACTGTTAGTTATGCTAATTGTTATTATTAACTGGCTTATTAAATTGTGAATTTATATCCTTTTGGGAGAGGATTTAAATTCCTTGGTTTCGGCATAGAAGTCATGAAATAAAGTAAAGTTGAAAAATTCAGATTTAATTTTTTATTTCAACAAACATTTAAATGAATAGTAGTTCTATTTGGGAAAATTTTAATTTTTAGTAATTTTGGAATGTTATTTTAGATCTGTAAATAAATGAATACTTTCTGTATTTTCAGTTTTGATAAGTACTGTTATGTATATCATATAGAATCAATTTTACATCCTAATTAATAATAAATCGCATATTTTGTTTCCTTTTATAAACTTGGACTGTGTATTATCATTTTTAATAAATAGAACGAAAATAAATGAATTTTAATCGTAGCTCTTTCAGATTTGAAATGCGTTTTATGTTTAAATTGTGTTTGTTATATATAATAATTTATCTATTTATTTGCCATCTGTAAAATTTCTGCTTTTGATTAATACTAAGATTTTTACAGCAGGTCTAACGACATTTTACTTATCTAAAAAAAATATTGACGGAAATAATTTACGTTGCTCAAAATTTGTAGCCCGTCTCAAATTTGAGAATATTAACATTTCTTTGTATGCAACTCCGTCTTGATCTGTTTTTAAGTATTGCTAAAGATTTTTTTAAAATATTATCATATCGAAAGTTTGTAAATTGCTATGTAACATTTTAACCCTTTTTATACGCTGACTATCGATAATATTAAGAAATAACCCCTATTTAAAATAATTATAGATAACTGTATAAAATATTTTTTGATATTAAAGGACTTAATAGATTTATAAATTTATAGTTTTTTCCGAATATCTGTTGGAAAATAAATCTAGTTAAAATCAGTTTTAAAAAACGCACTTTTGTTAGTTTACTAAACATTAGAATTTTAATTGTTTCCTACTTTTTTATCTTGAGATCTGTTAACTTATCTTAATCTAATTTACTACCAAGTGGTACCACTAGTATGGAATCAAAATTTTTATTTAATTAATGATTACCTGATAATTAAGTTCTGAAAAAATATTAAAGTAGTGAATTCTCATTGAGGTCACAGAAGTGTACAAAATTTCAAACCTTTGGGACATCACAAAGTCGAGTGAAAAATTGATTATAAAATTCCATCTTTACAAATATAAAAAAAAGTAAAGTTAATTATAAACGTGTAAAAAGCGATGCCATCATGTGTTGTCGAAAATGTAACTTGCTATGAAAGCTTCCAGACCCACTTTTCTAATCAAATATCTTGATTACAAAGTCCATGCGTTCCAAATTATGTGAATTTTTCATGATATTTTACGAATCTCAGTCTTGTTTCTAGAATACTTTTTTTGAATGTCTTTGTAAATGTTTTTTCTTTCTTTTCTTTTTTTATACCTAAAGTTGAAATTGCTAATGCCAGATTGATTTTTTTTTTATTGGAGAGAAACGTAACTTCCGCTGTGTCGGAAAATTTGGATGTCAACCGATGTAAATTGGATCGGATATATCGTAAAAATATTTCCTCTAGAAACAACACATTTCTTCATTCAGAAATTACTAACATAATAGACATAAATAATTATTCTTACAGGCGCGTCACTTTTGAAAAACGTCTTTTCCTGTTTTCGGTAAAAGGCGAAAACTACTATTTAATCATAAATGACTACAAAAGCAGTTCAACGTACTCTAGACTAAGGACATTCCACAGCTTACAGGTTTAGGTATTGATGCTAATCTTTATGCTTAAAAAAACATTTTACAGTATATAGAATGTTTAAATATGACTGCCATTTGAATGTTGTTCTTTAGTATCAAATACTGCTCAGCAACGGATTCCGAGACTACCACTCTTGGACGATTTTACACCGGAAAGGGGTGTCAGGCAATGAGTCATATGAGCGCATTTCGGGAGTTCTTTGTTAGATCACGCTCAGTAAAATGTAAACATCACCCTTCCATTCTTCACTTTCCCCCAATTTTGATGAAAATAATTGCGCCCGGCGCATGCGCAAAAGCTCGGAATGTTTCCGAATCCGTTGCTAAACAATAAATATCAATGCCGGAAATGACTCAACTTCGATATTTTTTCTCTTCTTCTTTCTATAACATGTATACAAAAGTAATTTTTTACGACTAAATTTTTTAATGATAAAATATCCAATAAGTAATAAATGGGAAAACACAAATATTTTAAATTCCATGCAGGTAAAACCAAGTCAGTAGAAGATAATTTTTTTAAATATTAAATTCCTTCTTTTTCAGTTGTTTTGTTTTTTATATTTTCTATTCAGGTAAATACTTTTAAATGAGAAAAGCTAGATATTTATATGTGTTGAATTTTAGTACTGTTCTGAAAAACTTTTGAATTTGATTTGAAAAAGACATTCGATTTACTCTGATTTTCCAAACAATTCTGAATTCCGCTCATATTTAATTTGTGATCAACTGAATTTCTTTAATGAATCATTTTAGTGGACTTTTTTTATTTTTAGGGAATTGTGGGGAGCCTGTCGAGCGGAAAATCAGCATTAGTTCACAGGTATCTGACGGGTTCATATTTGCAAGATGAATCCCCCGAAGGTAAGTATTGAAAATCTTAAAAATTATGGTAATAGTTCTCTTGTATCTGATGTGCTCGTCATTCACTACGTGTCCTCTTCAGGTGGTAGGTTTAAAAAGGAAGTCGTCATAGACGGACAGAGTTATCTTTTGCTCATTCGAGATGAAGGTGGCCCTCCAGAAATTCAGGTAAGTTTAATGTCTCTCCTTTTTACTATAAATAGTGTGCGTTGAAAAGTAAACAATGAATTATTGTATGTAATAGTCAGTCTTCGTAAGAATTTAATAACTGATACTCATTGGAACTGCCATCATAAAATGCAAGTCAGTGGCTATGGACTTTTTTTTGGTTTTTGACTGTTTAACCGAACTGCTGTGGAGGTGTAGGTACCTTTTTTATGTAATAGATTTTCATTCGTAATTGCATCTTTTTGGATCCATAGTATAGATTTTGGAGATATGCTGTAATAGCTCAAAAGTTGATAAATTTTTTTACAGATACAAAATTTATTATATTTGATCCATTATTTTTATTTATCCTTTTGTTTCTAAAAGTTTCGATTCGGAAAAGCAATTTTTAAATATAAAATATATGATATAAAAGAAAAAAGGTAAACGTGTATATGAAAATTTTATAAAAATTGTAGCTTATCAAGTGGATAAAAAGCTCAGGATGTTGAAAGACAGGTCAATGTGTTCGTCGTTTTACAATTGTAATTTTTTGAATGATTTTCATTAGTTTTTCCTTTCATTACATTATTTATCATATTTGTTTAGCATATTTCGGGATAGGATTGTTGTCAAATTTTGTCCATTTTTACTTCTATAAAAATAGATATGCATGTACCGTTTTTATACATTTGGCTGCAACCTTTTTTAATACATTATCATTTTGCGCTTTGTTCAGTTTTACTTTTTGACTGTTTTGTGGTCGATTTTAGTTTGGTTTATTTTTCTATCTGGTCTGGCTCTGTAATTTTATGTTTACTTCTTTCATTCTGTTTTATCAGCATAAAGCGTTATGTGTTATATTTATGTAAATTCTAATTCACTTGTATTTTGTACCTTGTATATGTTACGGATTATGTATTTGTTTCATATTTTTAATGTTATAAATCTTTTTGATGAGGTTAGATACGAATACACTTCATGTTCAGCCTCCTCATTTCCTTTACCTGGGATTCCTCTTCTTTTGACATTATTAGCATTTTGGGCATAAACGCAAAAGTTAGCGCTATTTGTGTATCCATTTTCAGAATGCGCCAACACATAATAGGGGAAAAGGGAAATACACACTGGATTAATTACCTTATTCTATTTTTCAATGATTTACAAATAAGCCAAATCTTTCAGTGATACATATTCCTATTATCCTACTTTTTTTTTTTTATCTAGCCAAGTGGTAACTATTGTTATTATTATTTGAAGTTTTGTCATCTTGAAACCATCATTATTCTTGCTCTTTTTCTATTGTGAGAAACAATTCATTATAATAAATTGACTTGGCGAACACGACGACACACAACACACGACGTTATTTGGTAATAATTTTGTATTAGAAAAATCGGTAGTGTTGGCTTTTTTCTTTTAAGAAAAGAAAAATATGCGCTTAATAATCGTAGTCTTAGACTGTTTTGTGCACTGCGTATAAATCGTTAATAATACATTTGAATTCTTGGTGTTTATAAATAAATCTTGATAACGTGAACTATTAATGCATTCACTACTAAGAAAGCAAAAACCACCAAGAAAAGAAATTAAGGATTACGACTAAGAATGAAAAGCTATTGGGAATTTATTTTGCACAGATTTTATTTAACTGTGTGGTAAGTTTAATATTGATTCAGGATTTTTGATTTCCAATTTAAGAATGTTTCCTCTCCTTTTTATATGATTTTAACAGGTGCTCTAGGCTTTGAACAAAAATTCCTGAAAGCGTTAAAACCCTGATTTCAAAGCAAAACCGTTAACGTTAAGTTCTAGTTATTTCACTTCTATTAAATTTCGTCGCATGAATTGATATAATTGATTTCTTATCTTGAAAACTAGAATTTAACAAAATGCAAACGGCCAATCCACTTCCTGGATTTATTTGTGCAAATGTTTGCCAACTATAGCTTGAGTATACTTGTTGTCGGTGTCAGCTTTTTAGTGCATTGTTGATTATAAATATATTTTATATTGTGTAGCGAACCATAATTACTGTACAGTTTCATATGGAAAAGGTGGATCTATATTAACAGTTGACACAGAATAAGTGAGATTCTTGAACAGATTTCATTACAAACCTGGAGTTTTTGGATTTGTTAGCAATTAATTAACTAATTCTAGAGCTTTTAAACTAGTTAAAATAGATCTGTTTGGCTAGTCATCAAGATGTTTTGTGACTACAGTGGTTTAGCGGCTACCCTTGTGATTGGTGTTGTTTTCATTTCCACCGAATATTTCGGCCTTTTCAACTTTAGGGGAAATTGTTCTGTGTTGACTGAAGGCTGAGATGACGTCACGTCGGCATGGTGTGTAAATTAGAAAAATGCGAGTTCAGGGTCATTCTTGGCTCCTGACGAACGACTCGCGATTGAGTGCCATTTCTAAAAATCCATCGTGTGGCTTCATAAAAGTCCACAACTGTCTTTTCTATACTTATAAAAGGCAATGTTTGTGTGCGTGCGATGTCCAGACGAATCTATCGCTCTTACAATGCACCTCGAAGCCGGAATTTTAAAATTTAATCTAGAAAATTTTTTATTTAATATTTTGTATTGTTTTGGTTGATTTCTCTCAATAGAATGGTTTCGAATAATTGTACGAAAAAAATAGATACACCATCGGAAAGAGCACACAATTTTCCTTCTAATGAAGTTAGTTTTGAATTTCTAACGTAATTTACTGAATTTTGTGAAATTTTTCAAATATAGTCGGTTAACCCTAAAAAACTTAGTTTGAAATTTCAATTTCTTGCATCCGCCGTTCTAATTTTGTTATCAATTTGAAATAATAAATATAACGTTTCTCTGTGATTTAAAACAAGAATGGTTAAAATTGAACAGTTGGTTGAATTTTAATGAATTTTTTTCTGAAGTTTAAAAAAATTTTGCTTCAAAATTCCCTTCACGATTCTTCGTAATCGAGGTCGCTTGACGTATTTTCCCAACATGCATTTTGTCAAAAACATGTGACGTCGTAGTTTCTTTGCTTCGCGTCTGATACCTTCAGTTACAGAAGACTGGAAAAAATTCAATATGTCTTCAAGGGGCTATTTACATAATGTGGCTTCAAAGTTTAAACCTGAAGTGGAAGATTTCATCTCTCTCTCTCTTTCTTTTTCCCTTCTCTAATTCATTCTGGATATATTTAAATACCACAGAAATTATGTTTGTCGTATTGTTCCATTTGAAATCGTTTAAAATTTCATTCGGTAAGCCTTCCCAACATCCATTGTTGCAGTTCCATTGGCTGACGGCGCAGAGCGCAGGATACGTCATAATTTTCAACTGAATGCCTTCGATTATTATTTTCGGCACTGTCTTAACGTGTTTATTTGTTTCGCATATTTTGCTTTCTGTATAATAATCATTTTCATGTTGCAATTTTTTAATATTGTTTCAGATTAACGTACTCTGTGCTGTTTTTCTACAGTTGAAATGTCATTATAGCGAAGGAAAATAAGGGGGGAGGGAATCAATAATGTGTATCTTTTATTTTGATTTTGTTTTCAAAACTTTTTCGTGTCATTGTGGGCGGTTTTTTTCCCCATTTTGTTGAAGTCCTAATTCCACGGGCAACGCCGTGCGCCTACTGCTAGTATCTAATAAAACTTATTGATAGGGTCAACAAAATTCAGAAACATAATTAGTGCATTTACCGCCATAAAAATCACTTGCCAATGACATATTTCTAATGTATCATTAGAATATATTTAATGCTTTGCAAACTTTTTGTTTATTAATTTTATTATCCTGTTCCGAACGAATGGAATGAAATTCAGTCTATTTTGATTAATTTTTAAATAAATATATATATTTTAATTATTTTATTGCTATCAAAATTTTCTTGATTTGTGTATGTGTAAACGTTTTAAAAAGAAATTATTTAATTCCAAACTTCCTTTTTAATCTTTGAGCAGGACTGTGAAATTTTTGAGCTCCATTTATTGTTTTGATGACGAAAATTATACTTCAGCAATCAATAAATTTGCATTATGCAGTCAAATATAAAAATATTTCTTTTCATTTTATCTATAATTATCATCCGGGTGACATATTTTTAATACATCACTGTAATTTTTGTAATGTAGTTCAAACGGAACATAAGAATGATGGTGACTAAGCGTGAAATTTAATATATTCACAGATAATTGTTCTTCCGAAAGTTTTAACTGTAATTGTTTGCTTTGAGCGCTTGAAGGAAGCAAACATGCAAAATCAATAAATTATTTTAATTAATGATTATTATGTAATACGTACGTAACAGTATAATAAGTACGTTTTATAATTACTTTAACTAAAAATAACTATAAAAGGTTAGGTTACGTAGATGTGCGAAATCGCAGGTTTTTCCGTTGTGGAGTTGATGAACACTATGTTGATTAAAAGAGTGTCATGACTATTTTTGCAATTAATGCTGTTATATTTTATTTGAAATTTGTTTTTTACATGAGTTTAGATAAAAATCTTGTTTTATGTATTTAAAGTCTATATCCACTTTATAAGAGAAGCGACTTTTTAAAATTCTTAAAAAGGCAGGTGAAAATCACTTCACGCTATCGCCTCTTATACAGTTTATTATTATTGTCTGTTTATTATTATTTATAGCAGGCAAATTTCTTTTACAAAGATCTAACGTACGTATTTCCTTTACCTTGTAGCATTGCAAGCCGTTTGGTAAAATATCTCTTTCCTTCGATTTCCAACTTAAATTACGTAAACATTTTCATTTGCGTAAATGCGTTTTTACTATAGGAGTTCGAGCGAACCCAGTGGCGTTTTAGAGATTGATGCCCCTCGGTATGGCAAATGGTTGTGCCATCTTTCATTAATTTCCTGCTGCATTTCACCATACCGAATTGTAGGTGATTGTTTTGGGTTAACGGCCACTCTTAAATCATTACTTCCCTGCACCGCAGAATGTAATCGTAATGATAGAGAACTAGTTATTGCGAAACCACATTCGTTTTGCGCGTATTTAATATGTAGAATAACTGTATCTGTAGCCAATTATGTTTTGGCAATCGACATGAGTTTCTGTAAATTTAAAAATATTTTAAATTATCCGAAAGGTTTGAAGCAATTACCTTCTGATTTAAGCTCTTCGACAGTGACTTATAAATATTCTGTTTTTGAAAATGAAGCGACATGCTAGTGAAAGGAAATCGACTAAACTTGTAAATTTTAAGCAAGAAATGGAAGATAATGTAAAGCTCAAATTTTCGTGTAATAAAAGCATTTTTTTTATTAATTATTTCATTTTATCACTTGATTTTTTGTGTGTCATTTTGCGTCAAAATCTGTTGAAGGTATTGATTGTATAATAAAGTGGTGTAAATTTTAATACTTGTCTTTGCACGTTTCTGTGATACTTGAAATGTAACTAGTAGACGTTTGCATTCAGTTAGGTCGGGGGATCATTAAATATAATATAAAGTAACATTTGATATAATTGGTATGTTAAAACTAAACATATTTTGCTTTTAAAGCAAAAGAAATACATGTTCTGATTTTTCAGTTCTGTCTTGGTGGTAAATTGCTTTAATAGCCAGATTTTAATTATCCATTTTTGGTTTTTAAGGAACAGGTTGATACTTAGAGGATAATCATGTTATTTTGAGTTGAATACAGAATAATGTACTGAATTATTTTTGACAGTCTTATTTTCAGTTATGAACATAATGGAGTTATAACCCACCCTCCGTTTAACTTTTCTGATGGTATATTTTTCTGTACTACCGTTACCATAGAAGCGCATAGTGTCATGTTCTTCAAAGTTTTTTTTTAAACCAAATGAACTGTACTTGAAAGAGGGTTTATTTTGCAGTGGAATTCAATTTGTTTAAATCGTAATTATTTATGCAATACTTCGTTTTTTTCATCTGCCCTAATGTTATGTTTTAAATAAAAAGTGGCCTTCTTTATTCACCTAATTACCGTAAGTTTATAAAATATGATCTTGCAATCGAATGAAAGAGTTAAATATAAAGATCCTATACCAACCATCTTTAACGCAGAGAAAGGCTATCTCAAAGATCTCGACTTTTATTTATGTAAATGCTTTCGAGGCATGAATAACATTTGTTACAGAAGAAAAACTTTACTTTGTATCTACTCTAGCTAGTCTCCTTTGAGGCAGGTTTCACCTATTGAAATATAAAATAATGACCTCCTGTTTCATTGTTTTGGGCAAAAAAAAGTTGACATTAATGATATTTAACTGCCGTTGCATAACCTCTTCCGTTATGTATTATGAAACGTAAATGAAAAATAAAACGCATCTTCTCTCAGAGCAGTCAAAGGAGATTGGATTCATTCAGAAAAGAGAAGCTTCGTTCAGCCTCATTTGTTCTTAAGCCATCTATTAGCTAAATCCTGTTTATTTATTTTTTTAGTGTGAAATACAAGACACGCTTGTTTGGAACGATCGAAGTGAACCATGATCACCTCATTTCCTTTGTCGATGAAAAAAAGACAGAAAATAGGGGCAATTCTTTTTATGTTTCTAAATGATCTTTTTATATCTCGCTAGTGGTCTTCACAAGGCTTCTGTTTTCCCTATCGGGTCAGTTTTTCCCCAGTGTTTTTGATTTGTATTTTCGCAGAAAAGTAAATTTAAATAATCAACGCGTTTAGTGAAATCCTTTATAATTCGTTTAACCTCTTCGCAACTAAATTTGATTTTGCAGTTCAAGAATTGTCTTTTTGTTAAAAAAGATAATTGTGTAGAGTAGACTCGCTTTTTTGCGAACCTCTGATTTACGAACTCATTTGTATTTATGGAATAAATAGTAGCCCGAAAATGAATCCCCAGAACTACTCTATTATTAATATTCTTTCTCTTTTACGATTTAAAAATGTACTCTCTTCTTTTTTTGAAGGCACTTTACCTCTCTCCCGTTTATTTTTTGTTCATCTGACCTCGGCATATTAGGGCGACGTGTGTAGAAGAAAATGTGGAGGCAGAGAGAACAGAAATAGAGCAGTAATTCTCAACTGTGATGTTATCCTCTTAGAGGAACACAAATACATCATAGAAGGCAAAAAAATTGTTGAAACCAAAATAGAGAAAGATATTCATAAAAATGCATTGACACCGTTAAATACGTATATAATGCATAACGCAGTTTTTTTGTAGTATATTAATTATTTAAAATTCAACAAATCAAATCAATCATTCAATATTATTCATCATGCTCTCATTTGAAAGCAGTCTGATTAAAACAGGCATGAAAAGTTGAACCTGAATTAGTTAAAGGAATAATAAGGAGAATTGTGGGCGCGATATGAATTTGATGGGTGTACTTCAAGCCTAGACAATAACCAGAAAATGTCAACCAATGTTGAGATTACAAAAAATATTAGATTTCTTTCTTCTCATTTCACAGTTTTTTAATCTACCTAGTGTTTCCCAACCTTTTTTATGCCATGACCCACCTAAGCCTTTCTAAAATTCTTATGCCTCCATGTAATATGTACATAATTTTTAAAATTCAAAAAATTAATCGGTTCTCTGAAGAAACTTAAATTATAGGTTTTAGAAAGAAATCGCTAAGAAATTGATGAGAAAAACTGTAAGTAAAATTTCAAAACATATAAATGGATAACTGAAATTCAAGTACGAAATAATTTTACTGAAAAGATTTATTAATTAAATATTTAAATTTAGTGAGATCCTTGCACTTGATGCTTGCTGCAAAGCGGTTTTAGGTTAGGTTCCAATTTAGTTATCTTCAGTCTCAAGTCTCCTAGTTGTGTTATGTCCAACCGATTTCTTTCTTTTTTTTAGCAGCAAATCATTTATGGCACTAAATCCACATTCAGCTAAATATGAAGATGAAAACGGCAACAATAGTTTTCTTGCACATTTGCTTGAATTCGGATATTTGATTTTCGTTTCCTCACAAAGCCATAACATCGCTCCTTTTATATTAAATCTAGTAAGCTTGTAATAATAACTAGTTAAATAACAGTAGACGGTTGCGTTTAAACTCCGAACGTGTCCATTTTTGAATTGCCCTCATGTGGGGCGATGGCCCCATGTTGGGAAACACTGGTCTAACCTCTTATGGAACGGTAGAAAATCTGATTAGGTGAAAGCAAGTGAAACCAAAATCGACACTTAACACTTCAACTGCGTATCCTGCTATTTGCGCTGGTTGGAAGTTAGTCTATTTTCTACTGCATCCCGCGATTTCCGCGGGCTAGTTTGTTTACCACTTACTATTATAGGGTTGAATTGCATTATAGTATTACAGCGTTGCATATCATAATGTTATATTTCTTCTCTTTTCTTGGAAGGTATTTGGACTTAATTTGCAGAAGTTGCGTGTAAACAGCGATTTAAAAAAAAATCGGCAGTTGGAGAATTAATAGGAAACTCTTTAAATAACAGTCAAGGCTGCATCAATTTTTTTGAAGCAGAAGACATCGAAGATATGCTGTGTAGCTTAAACGCAAAAGTTAATAGTTATCAGTAAATACTTTTATTGTAAATTTCATTGCTTTTACATCACTCGCAGCACATGAAAGCAGTGTATAAATAAAAAAGATAACATTAATACCAAATAAAATCATCCTCCTTGTTATATAATTATAGAAATTTTATTTACAGTAGAGCTGTGCTGATTACATTAGGATTTCTATGTAGTCAGCCAAGTGGAAATCCTGAAAAATACCACTCTAGTCTAGATCAAAAGGATACATCGAGCAGCTCTTAGATCGAAAACTAACCAGCGGGAGTGGGCTCCCCTAAACTTTCTTGTATACTTCCCAAAGAGGTCATTCCAACCTACTGTAACCCAGAATGCAATGACTATCAGAAGGTTTTTCATTGTAGATTATAGTGATTGTAAAATATTTAGGTGAAGAATCAAATTCAAAGAGATACTACAGATTTAAACTCAACCATATTTATTTCTCTATCACACGCTACCAAGTTCCGCTCATACAGGGAGAAAGTGACGTCGTTCTCTTCTAGTCCCTGAATAGCTTGCGCATGCTCAGAGATTGCTTCCCGTATGCATGCGCCTGGAGAGTTCGGATTCGTCACAATAGTAAGAAAATTGAATATGCAATTTGAACGATTGAAACAAAAATTGGGCACAGATCTACAATTAAGTTATCAAATTTTTATTTATATAAGCCATAGGGTTTATGAGTTATAATGTTTACAAGTACGTAATTATACAGATCGACAGACAGTCAACCCTTTGACGGATTTGGCACAAAATTTGAAACTGACCTACATTCCTGATGATAAAACTGTGTACCAAATTTCATCCATCTAGCTATTTAACCCTTTGCGGTCGATGCCGCCACAGTGGGTTAAGCTTTTGAGTTATATTGTTCACATGAACGTGGACAGACAGACTTCCCTTCGACCGATTTTGTCCAAAATTTGATAGAAACCTACAAATTATGTATAAAAATCACATACCAAATTTCATCCCTGTAGCTGTAATTGGTTTCAAGTTATCGTGTTCACAGACAGACAAAATTCCAAAATTGCGTTTTTCGGACTCGGGGAGATCTAAAACGTGGAGATTCATCCAAGTCTCGAGTTCGAATTTTTTGACGATTACAACATTTTCTCTTTGTTATACTTCGTATACGAGAAAGTAAAAATTAGTCGATGTGTTCGGCTAGTCTTGTTAATTTTCATTCCTGCTTATTATTAATAGAATTGTGTGCTTCTTGTATAAACCTTTTAAGTTTACAACAGTAATTTGGGGGCTTCCAACTTTGTTCTTTGTAAGAGTGTGTTTATAGCCACAAGGCACGTATCTGCAACTGCTCCAGTACCATTGGAATAGAAAGTTGAAATACTGCCAGTTGTATTCTTTTTAAGTTACCCTGAAATCCCTTTAACTTGAATTTTGAAACATGTGAGCTATTTCGTTGAGTAATGTTTTAACTCAAATGATTGTAATAATATCATATAATTTCATCTTTTTGCCTTGTAATAATAGAATATCAACTAATAATGCAGCACTGAAAAGTCCAGGTAAGATTTTATGAAACCTGCAAATGCATATTTTTTGTACGATTAAGACCCTGAATAAGGAACTACGGTTAGTTCACCATCAAGTTCAAGTTAGGGAGGTATTAACTTGCGCAATGATTTGGCAGTGTCAACACATAGTGTTTTTAACTGACATATTAATAACTGAGAAAAAAGTGGTTGATTATTCCTATTTCTAATCAAAGTTAATAAGCTAGTTGCCTTGAATTTTTTTCCATTACATGTGAAGAACTTCATACTTTCTAGCATCAGTTATACTTCTATGCTTAAGTATTTTTCCATGTTGGTGAAATTATTTTGTTCTGAATTCGTCTGTCGTGCGCATGACTCTTCTTCGAGCATTTTAAACTTTTAATTTGATTAGGTAGGCATTTTTTAAG
This sequence comes from Araneus ventricosus, assembly GCA_013235015.1. Taxonomy (NCBI): domain Eukaryota; kingdom Metazoa; phylum Arthropoda; class Arachnida; order Araneae; family Araneidae; genus Araneus; species Araneus ventricosus. The sequence goes on along the minus strand of BGPR01001877.1, from coordinate 73,654 downwards.
AGGAGGAACCTTCAACCATTGTTGACGAAGCACTCACTTAAGAGCCAGATTTGCTTCGCTGAGTAGAAGTTTGTCTAAGAACACAAGTGTCGCGTCTGTTAGTAACTGTAAATATTCGTCATATACAGAGGGTGTTCGCACATTTTTTAGACGATTTTTATTGTATTTCGAGAACTATTTTACATAATTTTTTTGTGTTTGAAATGTTCAATTTGATAGCCCGTATTCTTAACTATCTTTCTACATCGTAACTTCCATGACAATGATTTTTGTGGTATCGGAAGAGGTATTTTGGCCCATTCCTCTTGAACAGCTTTCCAAAGCCCACAAAGGTTTGTATGCCGACGTTTGGAAAAAGCGGTTTTTAAAAGTCCAAAATCGCAAAAACTCATGGGTGATACAGAACTATTTACCAGGAATATCAGTGAAGGTTATAGTTTTAATACCCATTTCTTGTTCTATTTTTTCCAGGAAATTCAGAGTGGATTGTGATGTGTGGCTGCTTGCTTTGTTTTGGTGCAGTTCTACTGATTGATGGCGTTGTAGGTAAAGAGGTCAGGGTCGGATTCAGACTTTGAACCGTTCCGTGAAAAAGTAAAAAATTGCGCCCCTATGGAACTAAAAAAATGTAAGCATTCAAAAAAAAAAAATAGGTTTATGGTCTTTTTTTACATTTTTTAGCGAACGTTCAAAAAACAGTGTAACTCAGTAATTGACACAAATGCTTATAATAACTTTTCACTTAAAATAACTTCATTTAAAAAAATAGTTAACAGCAGTATAATTCAGACGAATTCTTTTATTTTTTTTGTTGCGAACTTTTAGTTCAGAGATCCTCCAACATAGCGAAGTCTGAAAACCTTGTTTGAGATGTTGTTGTTCTCGAATAGTTCTTGATTTACTTTTAGTTTGGAAAAACTATGTTCCCCGGATGCAGCACTTATTGGAAGAGTTAGTAAAATTCTTAGAGCAATGCTCAAGTTTCGAGAAAAATTCATTTTTTTTTTTTTTTGTCAATTTCAAAACTTCCAAAGGTAGTAAATCTTTTTTCCAATAGGGAACACACCGCTGATATTTCATCACAAAGTTTCAGGCTGTTTATATCCGATTATTCTCCATCTGTTAAAATGGTTTCCAAATCTTTGCAATTGGCCAAAATTACAGAACTAACAACTTTTAGTTCGTATATATGATATGAAAAACAGAAGTAACCGTTGTGATGTTGCAGCTGAGAAAATCTTAGTTCTAAAGAATTGATTGCAGAGTCAACCAGGTGGTAAAAGAATTCAATTTTATATTTTTCTTGTGCATCAATTATGTGCTCATCCTGATTTTTATAATCAAATTGCCTTTTTTGCGGACGTACTCGATGCAGCGGTCTCTGTGCTGTACCGCACGCTTACACAGACATTGCCATTTATATGTATAGATTACTTTAGTAGTGCTTTGAAAGTTTTCTGGTCATTAGTACATAAAATTAGATTGTTTTTTAGAATTTTTTCAGAAAATTTTCTAATTAATTCAGAAACTCCGTTGAGATTTTTTTTTCTCATTTTGTTTCGGCAATTTTGCGACCCTCGATTTTTTTTTACTCCGTTCCTGGGCACTGACTAACGGAGTGTTCGTCCGGCCCTGAAAGACATGTTATTTTATATTTGAAGATTGGGGATAAAATATGCTCCTGATAGTATGTGGAGTTGATCTTAGCATTTTTATTCACTCTCTTTTATTTTGCCATTATATGAAAAATCAGAAGCAGGCATAATTCCCTTAGAAAAACTTTTTTAGATTCTTTGAACCATGTTTTGAAGTTTTTTTCCTCCTCTTTGATGATAATAAATTTAATTTTTTTTCTTGCAGTCATCTAAATAGACTCAAGCTTCATCTATTTTTACAACATTTTTTCCATTTTTGTCCGGATAAATGCTTTTCATAAAAAATTCAGCGTGCTCTGCATTCAGCGATATGACGTGGAGAAAGATGAAGAAAACTGTATTTTTTGGCGTTTTGGGGATTCAAATCAGTGTTAATAATTTTGTTTACAGTTGATACTGAGCATTTTAATGATTTTGCAATAAACCTTTGACTTGGAGGATTTTTTTTAACATTAAAGATCTCACCTTTGCAATATTCGAAGAACTGCGTTTTTTCCTTGGAATCGAATTTAGAATAATTTTTCCACTTGAAACTAAACTTGGACGATTTTTTGCTTTCTTATTAACTATATTACTTATTGTGGCTTTAGATATCAAAAAACCATAGCTTTTACAGCGTCTTTAAATAACTGAATAAGATAAACTCTCTTCGGAAAGAGCAAAAACGTAGCCTTGTATTCATCGCTTCATTAAAAGCGCCAGTTTGCATGTAAATAAAATTTTTAGGTAGCAGTTGATACTTTATAGCTTCAAAAATGTAATTTTTGTGAAAATAAATTTTTCCAAGCAGACGAATTTTTCTTGCAGCGAAACGAAATCTTTGAAAAATGTGCGAACACCCGCTGTACTTGAGAGTGTTGTTTTTCACACGTCTTGAAAAGAATTGTTTGTTGTCCATGATGCTTCTCAATTATTTTTTTTTTATCAAAAACTATTTTTAAATTCTTATGGAGTGAAAATAGGTATTAAATTTTTTAAAGTATTTTATGACGCTGCGAATATTTCAATTTGAGACACTGCAAGACAGAATGGGAAAATAATTCCTTGGTTTGCGTTTATTTATGGATCACAATCGTTCCGTAATCCCTTTCTTCCGCCGATATTATTGCATGTTTGAAATCACTATTTATTACAGCTGTGTTAATAGATAAAGACAAACAGCAATTGGGTTAGAATTATTTTAGGACAGGTATAAAAAATCAGGCCCGTTCATGGCTGGGAAAAAAGGGCTGATTTGACCTTTTTTTTATAGTTTCTTATAATATCTTCGGGGCCGCGGTGGTTGGAAACCCCATTCAACCGAGGGGGATATCCGTCGGATGAGATGCCCTCCCGCTGGTGTGGCACGGAAGTTTTTAAAGGGAGGTGCCGGCTCAGGTATCGTCTTCGTCATCTGACCACGGTTCAAAATTGCGAGATCTGTCCCAAAATACCCCTTGTGTTGCTTCAAAGCGGGATGTAAATATAACTTTAACTAAACTAAACATCTTGTCTCTTTTTTTATGTCTTTTTATGATATTTAATTGACAATGGCAGTTTAAGTATTAATCGTATTTTTATAGGGAACAACAAGACTTCTCTTGTCTTTAAACACGAAATTCTGATAACGTAATATAATCCCAGTTTCTGTTCCATTTTCACGTTAGCGAAGTTTGTATATATACGTATGTTTGTTTATTATGTTGAAATTCGTCTGACAAATATATGTATTTAAGTTGATGTGAAAAAAATTTGTTAGAAAATAAATATCAATCGTCTCTTTATACTAATACAGATTTGTCTGTTGGCGGTGTACAGAACAGACCGTAGAACATAGCTACCAAATTTGGCACAGATATACTTTGGATGCTGAATATGTGCACCTCGAAGCCGTTTTTTTTTAAAATTTGATTTAAGTTTAAATTATTTAAAAATTAAACCAAATAACTTCTGAATGAATTGATGCACAAAAAAATTGTCATTTTAAAGTGCAGAAAATTATCTTTCCAGTGTTACCAGTTGATGTTTTGTACGACATTTCATCTATTTTTTTATAAATTTTTAAAATTATTGTGATTTCATCGGCGAGAGTTCGAGAGTAGACTGACGCGGAGTAGAAGAAGGGGAGAGAGCTGTGCTTTGTTTATGGTATGCCGCGCCGGGTCTTTTCAATTTGGTGTCGATTTTTATTTAAGCCCCAAAGATAAACTTGGTATGCATATATTATTTTGCGCAATGTATTTAATAGATCAAATATTCTGTTCTTATAAACAGTTTTATTATTTCAGATTATTTTAATTCCAAATTATTTTCATTATATTATAATTCAAAATAGTTAGTATTAAGCCTATCATAAGTTAGACATGTTGTGCAGTTCATTTTGTTCATAGGTTATTGTCTTGAATTGTTCAGTATTTGTCTAGGGAATTTAAAGCTCATTATTTGAATACTTCTTTGCCCCAGATGTAACTAAGAAGTTTCACTAATTCATTTATTAGGGTGATGTTATTTTGTTCAATTTTTGAGATTTCTGCATAGAATTGGATAACATACAATGTGGCAATTTGTATTTTTTGGTTAATGTAGCATTCCGGTATTTTTTCTGATTCTATATATTCTCATATTTTTGGGGCCCTGTACTTATGTGTATGTACTATGTATGTGTATTGATATAGTTATACCATTGTACCTTAGAATTAAACTTAACTCTTACTTATTTTGAATTATATTGAAGATTTGACATACATAGGATTTTATTTTCCTTCGATCTTTCTTTTTTTAAAAATCTGTTTACTGTATAAAGAAAAGTGGCTTATATTTATTTTAATTCCAAATTATTTTCATTATATTATAATTCAAAATAGTTTGCATTAGGTATATCATAAGTTGGTTGATCATAGAAGATTTACGTTCAATCTTTCTTTATTTTATCTGTTTCAAAACATAATTGATTTTCATTTTCGACATGAAAATTATTGAATAATTAGAAACATGAGAATTATTTAATAACAACAAAACGCTTTCAACACCTTGAATGCAAAGTTTGGTTTGTATAGTTTTTTTTTTATTATTATTATCATAGAAGATTTGGCGTCAATCTTTCTTCTTTTATCTGTTTACTGTATAAGGAAAAGCAGCTTATATTTCTAAAACAAAACATGGCTCCACCAAGAAAAAGAAAATGCTTACAATCAATTCAGAGAAGAGAACGAATTGCAGCATCTCGAGCGAATGAAAGCAGTGAGTTACGTCAACAACGACAGCTAGCTGATTCCGAAAGAACTGCCGCTGCTAGAGCATGTGAAACTGAAGACGAAAGGTACAGGCGACAAAAGCAGCTAATGCTCAAAGAACAGCCACTGCTAGAGCTTCTGAAACCGATGATGAAATGTATAGGCGCCAAACAGCTGATGCTCAAAGAACTGCCACTTGTAGAGCATCTGAAACTGCCGAAGAAATTCAGTGGTCCAAATCTTTTCTTTCTTGGTGGATCTGCAGGGATAGGACAGACGTTTGCTTATATGCTTTTTTAGCAGTTGACCGTCTCCTTCAGGATCTTACAAAATGCCTTAATCCATTTGGAGGAAAGGTTGTCTTACTCCGTGGAGATTTTCGACAAGTTTTACCTGTGATATTAGCAGGACCGGCCCGAGGGGGTTGCGATCGGTGCTACCACACAAGGCCCCGCGCCGCTGACGGATTGTGCAAATTTCATTAAAAAAATTTTATACTCTTTTTAAAAATTCTTTCAACCAACTTTTATGTAAAAAAGACATACAATATTTATAATTTTTCTGAAAAGGAATATATTGCAATTGGTTTTCAGGTTTTGGAAATTTCCTTCAAAGATCTGTTTAAAAAAAGTAATTGGTGGATCTAGTGGATAAGAATCCAACAATTCCCTTTTGCTATCTGGAGGCCCACGTGTTTCCGATTCTTGGACAGAGCAAAAAGTAAAAAGTGATAACATTGTTCAGTCCTAAACCAGGTTCGATTGCTCCAGGCATCATATGGTCATTCTTTTTTCGATGCGGGGGAAGGAGCACCCGAAAGTGGATGTCCGTCATTTGAAGATAAATTGCAGGTGATAACATTCCATACATTCCTTGTTCCCGAGACTATTACTTTCAGGGTAAGTGACTTGTGTCGTGCGGATCCACATCTGTTTCCCTAATGGCCAGCAGATAGTCTTTTCCAGGGCAGCTTAAAGAAACACCTCCAGAGGAAAGCTTTTTGTGCTTATCTAGTCCTAAATTGAACACATCCGTTCTCCTTGTATTCAGCAGGACTGCTAAGCGATGATGAAGCACATATCTCACAGGGGTTTCTCGCTTTTCTTGTCAAAAGTGTGGGTTTCCAGCATCTATGAATTCATCGTAGGTACTTGTTAAAAGGTAGTCTGTTACATCTATTCCTCAGAGTTTAAACAATAGTAGTGAATATGAATATTGGATTGTGTGAAACATGACGGGTAACCCAAGGAGTTTTCTCAGAAGCTTAATTTTGCATTTAACAGTTCGTTCGCATTCGGAGTATCAGCCGTACATCAAAATAAAATATTCTGCATTTGTTCTTGCAGACAAATTTCAAGTATGTTAATTTTTCTCTCTTTTTTATAGTTATTTATTAAATAAACTTTCCTTTCATATTTCCAAAAAGAAAATTTTAATATTATAATAGGTTATCAATTTAAAAAACATTTTCTCCTTTGTTTTTGCATTTCAATATTTTTGCTATTTGTTATTATTGTATACATTTTTAGATAAAACATTTTTTTTTTATTAGCAAACGAAAATTTTTGTTTTCTACTCTTTTACATTTGGAATTTTTAAGTATGAAATGTTGCTTATTTGGAACCTTTTATTGTTTTGGGAAGCTACATATCAAAGTTATTTGGATTATTTTTAAAATATGAGAAGTATTTTGAAGATTGATTCAATTTAGATATCCTAAAACCTTAAACTATCAGTAGGTTGTGTATAATTCTAAATAAGTTTGCGATTAGTCTATTATCTTATTTCAGTTTTATTTTTTTGTATATGAAGAACTAATTGTTTATTAAAGAGTCAATGAACAATACGTAACTTGACTACGTCGAAATTACTAATGGTGAGAATACTCCGAGGTTCAACTCTGTCGTGAAAGTTCGGTGAACCAGGAGAGTTCAGCGGTCTATGGTAACTCGGGGCGAGTTATGAGAAATATTGAGGGTCGGTATAAAATATCGAGGTTGTCAAACGCTCGATAATATGCAACGGTCCACCACAGAGACTCTTTCTAGCCGAGGTGCTTCGGCTAACACGTGGTCAAAATGCCCGTTCGTCGTCTCAGTTCCGATTTCGGTTTTTCAAATCAACACAACGGAGATTGCTCTCCGCCTGTTTACGTTTCATCTCTCTTCTCCTCTCTTTTCCTCCCTTCTTAAACACCTTACCTTCAAAGGCCAGGGAAATGGTTGATCAATTACTTCTTGGTGATTCGTCCTCAAGATGGACAAATCACCCAACCGCAGCCGTGTGCCTTCCTCCATGGTGTTGATTGGATGCGATCACTCTTAACCGGAGGTCTTTGTAGGCTTACACGCGGGTGGTCTGTCAAAGAAATCACCCCTGTAGGCTTGCGTAAGGTTGACAGTTTTATGACCCACTTACCCTCCTCTTATGTCGTTCCCTGAGGGACTTCGGTTGGGGTGGCCGGTCTGGCCCTCGTGAGAAAAAGGGGAGACTTCACAATATGAAGAAATAATGAGTTCAACTTTTTAAGAATTCACTTGATAATTCAAAATAAAGAAAATCCCATTCACACAGTATGAAATTTTATTTCAATACTGAATGCATGAGCTGACATCGTAAATCGACAGAAAAATTGAAAGGGGGTTATTTTCTCTTTCAATTGACTGCAAAGTTAAAAGTTATTTTAAGTTTCTTCAGCTTTCATGTTTTGAAACTATTTTCGCATTTTATAATTTTAATTTTAGCACTGTAAGTTTTCAAACTGAACAATTTTTAATATATCCTCATAAGATCAGGAAGACAGGACACATTTCTACAACATGAGTTGCAAAAAATAATGGGAGGAATTTTATCTTTTATTTAAAAAAGAATGCTTGAATTCAGGGCCATCCGGAGGGGGTTACGAAAAGTGCGAGCGCACAAGGCCCCACGCTGCTGACAGATTGCTCAAAATGAAAATGAATTGCATTGATTTATTTAACGAAATCAAAATTTGGCGTCAAGTTTTACCTTCTAGGTCACAATATTGCAAATATTTACATTATTTATTTAAAAATAATTTATTTAAATTGTATCCAAATTTTACTTCTGTTCTAAAATTATATTGACCTTACCAATAACGCTCGCATCTGCAGAAAAATCTTCCTCGAGATTAAAAATAATAAAAAGTTACTTGAGATCAAGCATTAGAGACGAACAATTCATTTGCTTAGTCATTTTATCTATCGAATCAAACCAAAAATCACATATTATAAACTTATTTTATTAAGTGGAATATCAAATTTTATATGTTAACCAATTATTTTTGTTGTTTGATTTATTAACGATTTTTTGTGTGATTAAAATATTAACTTTATAAAAATAATTTTATTCTTTCCATGTATTTTTTTAGTCTTTTCTAAACCAAATTGTGAAATGTAACAAATAGTAAAAAGCATCAAATTATTTTGTTGGGCGAAATTTTTTCAAGACCCTGCAAGTCAACTTTGCACTGGGCCCCGCTTTGTTGAGGCCGGCTCTGATATTAAGAGGCTCACGATCACTGCAAGCTGTTTAAAAAAAGCATTGTTTTTGGTCACGGGTGAGATCTTTTGAGTCATTGACGGTTATATCTCCTACTTCTGTTGTATTCAATTGTGTTTATAAAGAAGTTTTAGAGTAAACTACATGGATATATTAGATTTTTCGTGTCTTGCGTGCGCAACGATCATTATATTGGTGTCTTGCGCATTGTTTTAATTCGTTTGTTCTGTGCTATCTTCGATTTAATTTGTCAATTTAATAGAATTTGAATAATAGTTCATTGGGAATTCTACGATTTCATTGACAGTTTTGATCGTGGATTTGTTTAAACTAACATGCACATTGTTCCTGTTTTTGACATTTTTTTTATTTGTTTAGACCGGCGTACTCTTCGCTACTGTTGTCATTTTGACGAATGAACGTTTTGAGGTGAGAACGTTGAGGCTTTGGAATTACGAAAAAACGTAGATTCCTCACATTCAATGAAAAAGCGAAGCTACTAGGTTCCCCACTTTGCTGAAAGCGAAGCCGCTGTTGTTTTTTTAAGTTTAAAAAATGTGCCCGGAACCCCACTTGAGATGCCGCAGGCATCGCATGCGGAATTTTCCCTTCTCGGTTGCTGCAGGCATAGCGTGCACAAGACACCAATAAAACACCCACTACGCACCCAAAACAAATATTCTCACATCGCTAAACCGTCTTACTCTTTCTTGGCTACAAAAAGTTGGTGATCCAAAGTGGGGAGGAACGGCTGCGTACTTTAAACTTAAGTTTTACCCTAAATTTTTCTTAGTGTCTGTGCATGTTTGTTTGATAGTAAATAGATGCTAGAACCTGTAGTTTAGGGTGCATACTTGCATCGTTCCTCTTATGATCGCCAATGGAGTGCTTGGCGGTAAGAGAACATTTTTTTAAAATTATCAGTGTCCTACGCCCGCATTGATCTTTTTACTGGTGTCTGGCACTTAGAGTGAACTGCGCATCGTTTCAATTGGTCTCCTGCTTGGGCTCACTTTGATTTATTTGGTTGATTTAAGTGGAATTACTATAATATTTCGGTTTGAATTCTTCGTTTAGAATTTTCACTTTTGATAATTTCTCGAAGAATTTTCTTCAAGTGAGTTTATTCCGCAGAGATAATGATTAATCAGATGTATGCATCTTTTATAGGTGCTTAATTTTTTTTCTTATGCATGTGTGTACAAACTTTTTTATACACAGAGAGTAGTAATTATTCTAGCATGTGTATTTTATTTTGCTCTTATCATATCAAACAAGAGAGTGATATGGTTTGTTTGATTTAGAAATGCATCAATTAATACAATGTAACCCAGCTGTGAATGTAAGAATGGTCTTTATGGAACAATCAAATTTATATATCCGCAGATATAATGCTCCTACCTGTAAAACAGAAGTTATTTCATATTATTATTTTTTTGATAGTTTAATGACTCCATATTATTATGTTTTTGAGGTGGTAAAAAAAGTCAACGTGGAAGAATGCCAGTTGTTAGTATACGGGATACCGAAAGATACTACCTTCGAATGTTGTTGTTACATAAATCTGGTGCAGTGAGTTTTGATGATTTAAAAACTGTTAGTGGAATATTGTGTGAGACTGCACCTTAATTTGCACTATCGAAAAACAGCATCCGAGTGAGTTTACACAGTTAATTTGAACAGGAAAATTTAAAATTTATGTGAAATAAGAATAAAAAGGGGGGGGGGGGATAACCTGGAACTTTCTTCTTCATTACAAAGTGATGTGGCAAGAAATCCATGTAATTGAGTACCTTACTAATAAAATAGGTGATGCACCCATATAAGAGGCATATGACAATGAATGTCTAGAAGATGTGAAGCTTTTTAGACTATTTAAATTGCAAAAAATACTTAAAATTTTTAGAGAGGGTCAAAAATCAACAAACCAGCATGAAAATTTGCAAATATTGAAAATAGGCCTGTTTTCAAGTAATATCACCCTTAAAAAACAAATAAAAGCGAAAAACAGCATGAGAGTGAGTTTACACAGATAATTTGAACAGAAAAATTTAAGATTTATGTGAAATATAAGGATAAAAAGGGGGAAGCTAAAACTTGCTTCTTTGACACAAAATGATGTGGCAAGAAATGCCATGTAACTGAAGTTTACTTTTCATGTTTCATTCCGCAGAGATAATGATTAATCAGATGTATGCATGTTTTATAGGTGCTTAATTTTTTTTTTATGCATGGGTGTACAATTTTTTTTATACACAGAGGGTAGTAATTTTTCTAGCATGTGTATTTTGTTTTGCACTGAGAATGATATGGATTTTTTGAGTTTTAATACTTAACAGATATGAAGTTACTTTGGGTCAGTTATTAATCTCTTAAATATAGTTTTACTATTGTAAGAATGGGCTAGGCGTAGGCGGCTAGTAATTAATCAAAGGGAAACACGCTCCCATGATTTGTGGTTTTTTCCATAATTGAAGAGTTGAATTTATTAGTGATGTTTTCTATTCCTTAACTTGTACAGGTAGGTTGACACGATTCTTCCCTTTGACTTCATGCTACACCTTCTGGTTCTTGAGACCTTGACGCCTTCTTCCGGCTGACACGACTTGCAGCTTATTAAAAATTAAACCTTTGTCTTGTTACTTTAAAAAGAAATTTCTGGCAGTGTTTTTCATTGCTTGAAAATATTTCCCCTGGTATATTTTTTACAAACTATGTTTCTTTACATTTTGAATTTCAGTGATCTGCATCTATATCTTTTAACGTTATAATTCAAAGAAAATAACCGATGGAAAATTTCTGGATTCATTTAATGTGTTACGACGAAAGAATAGAAGTTTAATCTTTATTGTGCTTGCTTGGGAACACAGTGCACACAAACCTAGCGTCGTTCTAAACATCCTGTGATGCTCTTATTTTTTTAAATTGATATTTTAGATTTTACGAAGCTGTAAAGTAATTTATTGATGATATTTTTATATCTACAACTTTCTTTGGAAATAATCTGCCTGATAAGATCAGCTCAGGCAAATAAATTAATCCCATTTTGTTGTAAAATAACGGATATCTGTTGTATCAGGTTTTCTGATGATTGAATTGACCGTTGCTGAAAAAAATTGAAGCAAAATTATTGGCCAGGAATAAAACAGATAGTTAGTAGATGCTTATTTTACTGTATTTAAATTATAGCTTGTGATAAATCAATTTTCAAATATTGGAACCCAAGTTTTTGTTATTGGCTTATTAAAATTCAAATTTAAAGATGAAGGTTATAAATTGCAAATTTGGCATTGTGAACTATTTGAATATTTTTCCGGATTGATAGACTCACTTTGAAATGGGGCAGAGATTTCCGTTTTAAATAACGGTTTCTTGAACCTCTTTTAGCATCAGATGGGTTAAAAGCTTTCCCAGATGTTGCGTGATGACCAAATTCTGCATATCTTTTCCATTTTGCTGAACGCAGATCTAACAAAAATCATGTTGCATTTGCATTTTTCTCAACCATTGTATTTTTACGAGTAAATTGCACTAATTTTTTCCAGCATCTCAAACCTGTTTATTTTTCAAATCGAAAAACAAAAAGTGATGAATCAAATGAACTGTTTTCTCTTTGCATAAGTTAAATGAAGGAATGAAACTTTTTTTTTCTTCTATTTTATGATTCCTTACTACAAAACAAAAAGTGCAGTTTTTGAATGTTATAGTCTAGATCAGGGGTACACAAACTTTGCACTTGCGACCCCTCCCCCAATTTGCGTTAAATTTTGTCGCGACCCCTGGATAGATAGACGTTTTTTTAAGCGTCAACGTAGTTAAAGTGAATTTCTCTTTGGGATTTTTGCGCTTATGTTTCGACTTTATTAGTTGTCTGAAAAAAAAATAGTTTTATGAAGTAATAGTTTTATTTATGCATATGAGTATAAATATTTTTTAATGACAAATACATCAGAAAAACTTTATATCATAAGAATTCAATGTGAGGTATGCGGTTGCAAAAAGTTCATGATTGCTTCTATGTTTGGATCTGTATTGGAAATCGCAAGCCGAAAGTCATCCTCTGGATCCAATCTTGTTCGATATTTTCTTTTAATGGGGACTAATTTTGAAAAGCCGGTTTCACATAAGTAGGTAGATATAAACTGAATCAAAATTTTAATTGCTTTCTTCTTCGAATCGGCGTATTCGCTTCCAATCGATAGCCAAACTTTAAGATAGTTAGACACTTAAATTGAATGCTCAGTGTTTCGTCACTTGGAACTTCAATTAACTGTTGATTTTCATTTAAATGGATATTGGATTCAAAAATATCAAAAGAAAATGGATCGCGTATCCAACCTTATTCGTTATCTGGAAATTTCTCAAACCTTTTCGAAAAGTTTTCTCCCAATTTGATCATATGACGGGAAATTATGTTTATAAATAACAAGAAATTTATATTATTTTTTAGTAAATTCTGAAAAGCATGGGAACATATCTCTGTTGCTTTTGTTCAACTCTCCTTGCCAAAGTTTCATCTTAAAAGCTTCAATTTTACTGCTCGATGCTAAAATGTTTGTACTCTCTCCCCGTAGACTTAAATTCAAATCGTTAAGTTTTTCGAAAATGTCAACCATGTAATTGAGTTTTCCTAGCCAATCTTCATTAATGAATAAACTTGCTAATATATGTTTCTTTTCTTTCAAAAAAATGTAAACTCCATTTCTGAAATCGAAAATGCGTCGCAGTATTTTGCCGCTTGAAAGCCAGCTGACTTAGGTATGTAGTAATAATGTCTCGTCCACAGAACCCATCTCATTACAGAGTATTGAAAAGAGACAACTGTTTAGGCTGTTGCTTTTAATCTAATTAATTAATCCTGTAATGTCTTGTGCAATTTTTCATCAATGTCTTTTGCAACAAGAGCTTCTCTATTATCATGCAATGGTTGAACTCTATGGGGGGGGGGGGCAATAACCCTCTTAGTGTAACTACCTGTTAATGCTGAAGCACCATCAGTGCAAACCGCGCCACAGCGTGTCCAGGTAAGGTTATTTGTTTGAAAATATCTATTAATAATTTCAAATATTTTCTCTCCTGTATTGCTACCTTCCAATTTTTTACAACATAAAAAATCTTCTGATGTGTTTTCTTCATAAATGTTTCTTACATAAACAATTATTAAGACAGCTTAGTAATATCAGTAGTTTCGTCAAGTTCTAAAGCAAATACGGGAAAGTTTTTTAATCGATTTAACAAAACTGATTCTGTACTTTTTGAAATGGCGGAAATTCGGCCGGAAACGGTTCTCTTGCAAATGGTATCGTTTATAAATCGTTACCACATTTTTCTCGATGCATAATTGATGTCATTTTAATTGCTGAAGGAAGAATGAGTGATTCTCCAATTGTGTGCGGTTTTAAATTTTTCCCTATTCAATATGAAATTTCTTAGGATGTCCGTAAAGCTTTCTCAGGAATTGTAGTTCATTTTTACAAAAATACATTTTGATTTTTCATGCTTTAAGCTCGTTTTCAGATATTTTGCTAAGTCTTTATGCTTGGTTTCATTTGTGTTTTTAATTTAGCAGGTTATATTCTTTTATTTGCTAATTTATCCCTGCTGTTAACACAAAACGGATGTTCTTTCGCATTAACAACGCAATATATAAATCTATATTTAATAAACTCTTCTTGATATTTTTTCAATTTTTTATTAGATAACACATTTCGTTTCATATTTTTTGAGGTAGAAACAGTGTTATTGGATTCATCTACAATTTTTCTAAGTTTATTATAAGTTGGTCCATCATTCTCATTAGTATTGTCATTCTTTTCATCTTCTAGACGCTAGTGGCAATTTTTAGCTATTTATCCATTATGAGAGTATTAAAGCTAAAATAAAATTATAAATATACAAAATCTTTGTAGTTTGTCAGTCACGTGCGACTTCCGCGTTGGAAGAAAATATAGTCCAGGATTACTCTGCGGTAAATCATGCTGATTTGTAACTAAATCAGACAAATTTAAAGAAAAGAAAACTCGCATAAAAAAGAAACATTTTATTATACCAACAGTATATGATCGTTACTTAAAATAAAAAAATACAACGTTCAAGTAAAAATTATGAATGAAGAATAACGCCTGATGCCTCAATAAAAGAAGATTTAAACAAATATCGTCTCATCCTTGATGAAAATGGACTGCCTTTCACCTTTTTAAAGTCTGATCTTTCATATATATATATATATATATATATATATATAATCTTTCTATAGTAAATAATAAATTATTCTTTCTCTCTTTTTTCGCGTGCTCTGATTAGCGAAGTAATATCTTTTGATGGCATTTGTCCTTTCTTTTCTGAAGCAGATTCAAAAGAAATTTTGGAATGAATAGGGAATAAAATCCTTTGTAGCTGAAAATCCTATAAAACCCCTTTAATGAACCAAAAAGTATTCTTTCTCTTGCTTCGTTCCACGGATAATGAATTTCTTCAAAAAATATAATTATGTTTATCATTACTTATTCCAAAGATGAAAAATTTTATATTTAAAAATTACATTTATTTTTTATTTTCCAAAATTCAGCTTACTATGATTTTGAATTTGTACTCTTACTTAAACTGCAAAAGTAGGCCTAGTTTAGGGCCACCATCTGTAATGCAAAAACAGAACTAACTCTTCCTTTATGCCTTTTAAATAGTATAACTACCCTGGTAGCGTTTCCAACAAAATATAAGCTGAGGATAATTAATTTTCGAAAAAATCAGAAATGGTATTAAAAAAAAGCTTAAATACATGCAAAATATTTTAGAAAAAAAGTTTTTCTTTATAAATATTTTGATATCTATATTGTTTTTTCCCCATTAATTGTTCATTATTGCCCTCCGAGCACGCTGCTGAACTGTTCTATACTTAAAAAATGTGTTAAGCGCATACCCGATTGTAGTTTTTACTTAAAATTAACAGAATTAAAGAATGCACTTGAATGACCGTAAGAAGCAGCAAACCAAACTACTGAGGCACCGACTTAAAGAAATGCACGGTTCTTGCGTTGACCACAGTATAAAGACTAAATAGCAATGCGTGGGGCACACCTAGATTGAGCAAGCTGTAGCAAAGATGGCTACTACTAAACGTCAGGCCGACCCAATTTGCAAATGAGTCACACAAGAAAGCATGTAGAGGACATCTCAATTTGAGAATCACCTTTTTTTACTATGTTTGCAGATTGCCGAAGAGAACAGACAATAGTTTTCGTAAAAAAATTATTCAATTTTTATAAATAATATTATCTCATTTTACTGTTTTACTGGTACTTGATAATTTTTAAAGAAAAACCATATACTTTTTATTGTCAAATAAATTTCTTTGAATTTGGCAACCCCAAAATTTTTTCTCGCGACCCACAGTTTGCGCACCACTGGTCTAGATTCCAGTCATTTCAGTTTTCAAACAGAAACTTCCGAATTGTGCATCAGTCTTTCACCTACTTTCCGTGTGGTATGGCAAATGTCTCTTCTGGCATCCGTGTGAGGAACTTCTGTGAAGTATTCATTTTTAACATTTCTCACAAAATAAGATTTATTTTTTAAGTTTTTAGGGTTTTTTTGCGTTTTACATTATTTAAAAGTTTATGAGGTAGAATTTCATAAATAAGGAATCTCTGTTATTTAACACATTGCCGCACACTTTAGGTTTAAAAATCGGGACCAGAAACGCACTTTTTTTGTTAATTGTTTGTTACTACTATAGGAAATTAAGCGTCAGTTGTAGTATTTGGAAGCGAAAATTATCACATTTTCTCACAGTTTTTCCATGAAAACTCTCGACGGCTGTAACCAAAATTTTCTTATCTGACTTTTTCTGTACCCAAAACAAGTTTTCTTTACGATGAAAATATATATCCTATAAACAAAAGACTGTTAGAGCTGTCGGGAGTTTTATTTTGAATTAGTTATACGTTCACAGTAATAGTCCAGTCATTAGGTGCTGAAAAGGAATGATTTAAAGCAAATTCTGGTGGAGTCGTAATTTTTTGCTCCTATATGTTTTTTGGGGTGCTGATTACGAATCTGAGGTTTCCCACCAAAAATTTATGTTGGAATTTTAGTTATAGCCAAAAAACATGAAAAAAAATGGACTTTCCCCCCGTTTTTTGCTTATAACTCAAAAACTATCAACCTTTTTTTATGGCATCATCATATATCAAAATAATCAGCACAAAATTTCCTACAATTTATGTCTGTACTATTTTTTCGTTACGCATACCGTTTAAGTGCTATAACTGGTTGAAGTTTGGCGAATGTTTGACTTGCCTGCTAGCTCGGCTTGAACAACAACGAACCATCCAATCTGTATGCGCGAAATTATCTATCTTACTAAATAAATTCCTACTTAATTAATATACTTTTTCTATCGTAAACCTCTTTGTGCAAATAAAGATTTTATCAGTTATATTATGAGTATACTTGCATAATCTGCACAAAATTCCTTCTAAATCTTTCTACCCCTGGTATTACCTGGTTTTCTCGGTTGTGAAGTAAACAACAGATTAAATATCACGAATTTTTTAATAAGTTAGGAGGCTTAAACATAGCTCTGTTATTGTCCTCTACCTGCTCTTGGTATCAAAAGAATCGAAGGAAATAATTTTAATACTGTGAAATTCAAAAGAAATGACAGAGGGCAACCACTAGCTCTAATAAGTGATGCCAGGAAGGTACATGATGAAAGTGTATCTATCAACCCTACAACGCTTTTCCAGATAATTTATATTACAAAGCAATCGGATGAACTAGAGGACGTCTTAGCATTTGAACTATGTCCCTTTCCATTACCTCTGTTTGATGCAGCTGTAATGCGAAAAGGCACGAAATCCTCTTTATACAAAGCTTTCAAGCCATGTACACGGGATTTTAATGCTGAAAGCAGTGTGTATATTATTGATGGAGGATACTTGCTGCGCAGAGTCATCTGGAAAAAGGGGTTCAACTTTTTCATTAATTTGTGATAATTATGTGACATATGTTTGTAAAAAGTAGAAATCAAATGCTCTAGTCATTTTCGATGGGTATCCTGAAAATGAAACAGTAGGAGGCACTAAATGTGCAGAATAGGCCAGAAGAACACAGAAACAAATGTCAAGTGAAATAATGTTTGGTGAAACGATGATACGAACTGTTTCCTAAGAAAAATTCCTGGCCAATCCGAAATACAAGGATAGACTCATTTCCATCCTGATGAACAAGTTCTCCTCAGTAAGCATGACATACAAGAAAGCAGACGAAGATGCCGATTGTTTAATTGTGAAAGCTATAGCTTTGGCCCCAATATATCCGTCTGTGGTTGTCATAGGTAAAGATATCGAATTTTTTGTCATCTTAAATGGCATTTGTACCTTTGACAACGTATATTTCCTAAAACTAGAAAAGGAAAATAGCTGAAAAGATATTTTCTCCTCATGCAGTTTTAGAAAAAACAATGGCCGACAATATTTTATTCATACATGCCATGAGCGGATGTGATACCACATCAGCTCTTTTTAATTATGTTAAATTGAAGTTTGTGCAGACTTTGAAAAACAATAATGATCTCCTCAAAGTAATCGAAATTTTTAAGAACCTGGATATGACCCCTGAAGCTGTTGTGGATGTAGGGAACCGCTTTCTTGTGGCATTGTATGGCTACCCAATAACTACCTCGGATACTCCATCCTTGAATAATGCTTGCTACAAATGTTACATGAAATCTTCATTTAACAAGAGTAGCAACATGGCTTCGTTTCGCAGCTGCCCACCAACATTCCCTAAAAGTTTGCTATCAGATCCGACACTGGCTTGGCAATAAAAAGAGACCTGGAGACTGGGGTTAGGAAAGAATAAACAGTGAGCTACAACCTGTCAAAACTCTGAAGTCCCCCGCACCTGACTCTATCCTGTACGCAAGATATCCTGCAAGTGTAAGAAGAGGTGCACAGGAAATTGCAGCTGTAGGAAGGTCAGGCTGTTTTGTTCAATGTTGTATCCTCATTGTTGGGGCAACTGCAATAACAGAGGGATTCAATAGTAATTAATAGTGATGAAGATGATGATGATGGTGAACCAATACTGCCCGATGATTTAGTCGAGGCGTCTTTATCTTTGCATGTGGAGGAAGACACAGGTGATCTTTCAAAAAAATATTGGACCATAAGCTTCAACGAGACCAAGATAAAGTGAAGAGACTGTGTAATGTATGCAGATGTTAAGATCATATTTATTACTATAGTTTTATTATTATTAAGTTATTATGACTTTTAAAGTTTAGAATGCTACTTTTTTTCATGTCATTTTTTTTTCTTGGTTACTATATACCAAGTAATTCAAATTAATTAATAGAAATTAATAAAGTTTAATTAAAAACCACACTAAGTACTTTTAGTTGTTTGTAAAATAGCATTTATTGTGAAAGTGAATCTAAGTTTCCATCAACATCAGCCTTTTAGAGCTAGCTAATCAAGGAATTTTATTCATAACTAGCACTTATGTCCGGCGTTGCTCGGGACTAAATTACCTTCATGTCTAATATAACAAATGAAAAATTTATTTGAAAAATGAATATTATGGTAGAAAAAGTGTATTAAATAAGTAAAGTATATTGATAGTAAGATAGTAAATTTTAGTGCATACAGATAGGAAGATTTGTTATTTTTCAAGCCGTGCTAGCAGGTAAGTCAAACTTTAGCCAAACTTCAACCAGTTATGGCGCCTAAACGGTACGTGTAACGAAAAAATAGTATAGACATAAATTGTAGGAAATTTTGTGCTGATTAGTTTGATATATGATGATACCATAAAAAAGTTGATAGTTTTTGAGTTATAAGCAAAAAACTGGGGACAGTCCATTTTCTTTCATGTTTTTTGGTTATAATTAAAATTCCAACAAAAATTTTTGGTGGGAAACCTCAGATTCGTAATCAGCACCCCAAAAAACATATCACCAGAATTTGTTTTTAAAAACTACCTAATGACTGGACTATAATGCCAAAGCAAAATTTTCCACTATTTCAGGAAAAAATACTTCTAGAATAAATAGCTGGTCCTGACAGAAACACACTTTTCAACTGACTGGTATATGAAAATTGTATAAAAACAATATGGTAGTATGAAAAAAAGCTGGTACAGTAAAACTTCGATTAACTGTCACTTGTTTAACCGTCAGTTTCTGTTATCCGTCATCGTCTGAAAAATCCCTTATAGTATTACAATACATTTTTGTATATTATTACTCTTGTATTGAAGTTTATATTGATTGTTTTGTAAAATTGAATGCAGTTATGTGTGCACTGTGTATTATTCACTTTTAAAGGGTTTTATTTTCATTTTTGTCCCAAGCCAACAGTGAAATCATATTACTATACATATGTGTTAAGAGATTTCTGTTTTCCGTCTATTCGATTTTCCGTCACCGCCTGGTCTGGACGATGCCGGTTAATCGAAGTTTTACTGTATATGAAAAATGTAGAGAATATACTAGTGCTGTAGTCATCATTTGATTATTGAAGCGAACTTTATCAAGACATGAAAAATCGTACTCGAAATCAGTTTACATGCTATCCTAGAATGCTACACATAATTTTTTTCAATGCATTAGTGATAATATTTTTTTTATATTATTACTAATATTAGTATACTAATAATTAATTAGTATTATTATTATTACTAATATTATTAGTTTAACATTTTTTAATGAAAGCATGCAGGACGGCTGTTGCCGTCATTTGCCTACATATCGCCAAAAATTGGACAACTATAGCTATCGTGTGCTGCAATGGGTTAGACAATGTGTCTCGAAACGAGAGCAACGGCAAGGCATCGATTACGCTTTTAGTTATAGTAATTTTATACTTTGTTAAGTAGCTTATAAATATTGTTACCAAAATATATGAAAACGTTAGTGGCAGCAACATAGAAAGCTGACGCGTGACTAAATTGTTGAAGTGGCAACGTTATAGGAAATTTGTGAAAAATAATTTTTCTTGGAAAATGAAAATTAACCCTTCACTGTGTGAAAGGTAATTAGAGGTCTTAATTATTTGCTGAATATAAGGACCCATTTTAATGGCCTTCTTAAACTATCGAAATCGAGAAACGTCAGAATGATGCACCGTCTAGAATAGTGCCCGAGAGAGAGGCCTCTGGAGTTTGAAAAAAGTTAAAGATTGTGGATGTTTCTTAGCATCCACAATCATAAACTGTCAAACATATACTGAGTTTAACAGTTATTTTCCTACTTTTATTTGTGGATATCACTCTGAAAAGTTTATCTCGGAGTGGATATTTGAGAATTTTTATGCATTTTTTTTTCTTGCGAATTTGCCATGTCTGAGAACTTCTGAATTTGTTGTAAGTAGAAAATATAATTCTTGGAGAATCTCATCGTGAAGTAAAAAATGTTCAAAATACCTGTGAGTGACAAACGACGCAAAAATATTATTAGTATTATTTTGCTTAAAAATTACTGTAAATAAAAATTGATTTGAATTTGCTAAAGTTTGCAATCAGTTATTGTTAGACAGTAGAACATTTAACACTTTTGAAAAGACGGAATCATTTAATTTTTTAGGAAGAAAAATCAACATCCAATATCTGAAAACTAATATTTAGGTTGATTTTCCACAAATACTGTTTTCTTACTCTAAATTTTATATTTTCAATTTTCAAAAACATGCATTGAGACGTAAAGCATTCTTGTTATTGACCTTTCCGGAAAAAAAAAAACCGACATAACATTGTCTGCCATTGGCAGTCGATATGGTCTGAACGAAAATTCCTTAAGCTGACATTTAATCTAAATCCTTTGAGATATTTGTCCGAACTTGTTACTTTTCAAGAAAGTACTCGAAATAAGTAAACCGATTTACCGACTCAAGATCGATTGCAGAGGTTGTTGAATTATCTTCACAAAACTTAGAAAATTAAACGACTTGTTGATTTAATCCAACTGAATTAAACTTTGAAATTGAGTTACTTGGAAATATTGCTTCCTTAAAGTAAAACGTGAAATCTTTATTTTATGTAACAAATATATATATATAGTAATATATATAATATTATTATTATATATATTAAATATAATTATAGTATATACACAACAATATATATAATCTATATTAGAATAGGCCAGAAATTTCGGTAACGCTCAGGAATGTGGGCGTGGCTACTTGCCAAAAGAGATTCAGACCAGACAGTGTGTGTACAAATTAGCATACACACAGGATACTGTTTGATTCTGTGATGATTTAATATCAAATAGGAGTTATGAGAGGGTTTTTTTCGCTGATTTTAGCAGTTTCTTTTCTTTTTTTTAATTTGATGTTGATTCATCGCCGCGGAACTCCGTTAATATCAAATAGAAGTTATACTAGAATTAGTTTATTTTTCTGCTTCTCGGAGATCTTTACTTTCGTTTTCGTTAAAAAGGTTCTTTCTTTTTCGTACTTGATTTGGGAATTGAATATTTGTAGATTTTGCAAAACGAAAGTTAGTGTCAATTAATTCATCATTTCTATTTTTCATGCTTTTTTTTATTTCTTAAGCACTCCGCCAATGAGCATGAGATTTTCTACTACAACTGTCGTTAATAAATCTGTGACAATCATATCTGAGATATTGTTGGCAAGCTAAAAGCCCATCTTAGACGGGCACAAATCTTCTAGTATATGATAATATTGTATATAATAAAATATACTTTTTTATTTTCAAAGTATGGACAAATCTATACTTATAAAAGGCAATGTTTGTGTGTGTGCTTGCGTGCGATGTCCAGACGAAGCTATCACACTTACAGCCTTGAAATTTGACACGCAGATAGTCTTAATGGTGACTCAATGCACCTCGATGCCGGAATTTTAATATTTAATCTAGAATTTTTTTTTTTTATTTTGTATTGTTTTGGTTGATTTTTCTCTCAATTTCTCAATAGAATGGTTTCGGATAATTATAAGGAAAAAAAAAAAAATAGATACACCATCGCAAAAAGCACACGATTTCCGTTCCATTGAAGTTAGTTTTGAATTTCTAATGTAATTTATTGAATTTTGAGAATTTTTTCAAAAATAATCGGTTAACCCTGAAATTAAAATATTAATTATGAAATTGTAATATTATTTATGCAGTATTTCTCATTCACGCAGTGCTATGTGTGCACCATAGGGACATGCGATTAGAACTTAAAATGCCGAATTGATTTTTTATTGTGCGTCTTGTAAGATTTATTCGATTTTTATTACTTTTTTAATTTCTTATAAAAACATTTGTAATGAAAACGTATTTTAAAGTGCTTTATTTTATTCTTGCTTGAGTACAAAAATTTCGTTTTCTTTAGAAGCAAATGAAGTTTAGAAATCTATGGAATATTTATATACATTTTAGTCTGAAATTATAGTAAATATAATAGAACATAAAAATCTGAGGAGTTCAGAAGTCGGAGGGGGAGGAATTCGAGAATTTTTCCTTGTGCTCTCAGAAAATTGCAAAAGGAAGAAGTCCTATTCCCTCTTCTGTTTCTGATAAATGTAATCAGAATCTAGTGTTGCGTGCCATGGTTGTGGGAAAATTTATTTTTGTATTGACCGTAGGTTTTTCTTTTTAAATCTGTCTTTCTTTGAGATGAATTATTTTCTTTATTCTGCGCGGTTAATGTAAAAAAATTGAGTACCTATTTATTTTTCCCTATTTCATTTTTTTAAAGATACTGGTTAATTGTATTTTAAAAAAAGAAAAAGACAGAATTCACGATTTTTATTAAAAAATTGTACTCAACTGTTGTCCTGCATTTAGGAATCTCGTTTTCTTTTATCCTTTTTATTTTTATACTTTCTTAGTTATTGTAGCAATTATTGAGTTGTAAAGTTAGATTAAGATTGAAAATTCCATATTTTTCTTTATTTGTAAGCTTTGAGCGTCTTTGACAATTCCGTAACTTATTTACATTTGATGCTTTTAAGTTTACCCTGTTAACTTTTGTCTTTTTTTTTTTTTTTTGTAATTCTCAGCACTTCATCTATTGATAATTAATTGTTTTCATTCTTTTTCATTACATATTTTATAACATTTTAGTTGTCAATAAACATTATTATATTAAGTTTATAGTATTGTTGATTTGCACTGTTGTAATACAGTTTTAATTTAGTACACTCTTTCTCTTTTTTTTTCTGGATCCCATGGCTTTCAGGATCCTGTGGTATGTAAAAATCCCATCTGGTCATTGGTGTTTTAAGTGTTCTTCGTATCTTAATGTTTGTGCATGAATGTGTGTTTGGTCTCACGTTCTTTGAGTTTTATGAGATGCTTTCAAATCTAAATAACTGCTTCAGCATAGAAAATTTTCAACATCTCGATTTTCTCAAACAGCATGGATTGTAATAAATATCTGGGTATTTTTAAAAATTATTTAAGTGTCATTGATACCATTGATATAAATTGATTCATAATTATCAAATGCGATATATTTTAGCGAAACCTAACAGCAGTTGTCAGAACCCTATATTCATAAATTAATGTGACTTCAGAAAGATATATCTTAAATCAGAGAAAAATTCTTGTCTTCTCCTTTCTTAAGAAGGGTCTTTTTACTGATGAGCAAATCATTTTTTGTACCTTTCAATAGTATTCAGTGTTCTACTCATACGTAGCTTTTTCACTCTTGATAATTTTTCATAGGAGTAATAAAACAGTTTTTGGATCTTAGAATTTGTGGTAACTACCCAAACCTGGCAAAATTCTAACTGTAGACGGGTTTTTTTTTTCCTTTTTAATTTATCAAACGTTTATGAATATTTTGATAAATAAATTAGCTGTTGATATATGTTTTTTCCCCTCCAAAAGAAAAAGATGTTGCCATTTGGTCTGATTTTCGTCGTTTGTCCTATATTAAAAGTGAAAAATGTTTTAGCATCCGAGAAAAAGTTTACGTGTGTATATGAATTCATTGGTCAGTTCAAATGATTTGGTAAAATGAACTGATGCGAAGAAGGACTGAAAACTTATCAGTGCTTTTACTATTCGGTCTTCTCGCGTGTCTTAACACCTAACCTCGAGGCTATCCGAAATGCATTAATAATTCTCCGCGTCGTTCAAATCTCAACCTACCTGTTAGAAATTAATTTGCAGTTCTGACGATAATTTATATTTCAACGTAAACCCTAAATTTAATTCTAAAGGTTAGTAATTTTTGAATAAATGTTTGGAATTTCATTATTAATTTCAAATGAGTACATTGTTCATAGTTGATAAAAAGCAAGCTTGGGTGTAAATTAGTCTTGAAAATTATGTGTAGATTATAAATGCTTCCTCAATCGACAAATTGTTTATAATTTTATCAGGACTGCGACTGTACTAATACCTGCTGAATTGCATACAGGAATTTGAATATAGTTATTCGATTAAAATCAGTAAAATTTTAGCCAAAAAATTAGAGGAAGAATCATAAACTAAAAAACGAAAAGGAGGAAAATGGACCCTCATTTAACTGAATATGCATTATTTCTTATTAGCTTAGAATTAATTTGTAGTCTTTCTTGTAATAAGATGTGCTAAAATCAGTTTTTCTTTCCTTTTGCCTAGCATTTGTTATCCGTGAATTACTGAGCCATATCATTATTAATGCGCAGTGTTGAAAGTTTATTATTAAGTTAGATCGTTCTTGTTAATCTCTGGTGGATTTTAGTAAGATATACTCGTTTCTTACTATTACAATCAAACATTGAGGTCTGTAGCTTCAAAACAGCGCATAAATCTTAACATAACGTAAGGCATTTGTCACATTTTTTACTTTAAATTTCAGAGAAGATGAAAGTTGTCGTAGATGATGTGATGCACCTAAACGAATATTCCCGTTGCGCTATTTGTTTAATTCAAAGGATGTATGATTTTTTAAAAAAAAATCTTGATATTTAATAGTCGTGTATATTGAAAATGATGTAATCCGGTTAGTCAGCAAAAATCCTTTTTGAGTTTGACGACGAATTGTATTATTTATATAAACCATTATGAAATAAAATTATACAAATTTCATATTTTACGCTTATTATGTAACTAAGGAAGGGATTAGCATGTAAATATCAAAAATGTGAAATCTAATGTTAAATTATTTGTAGGTTTTTGCAGATCAGTTTGATTATTTTTTTTACAAATCAAACGTTTGTACAATACTTTCCGTAAGGCGTATTTTTAATTCTTCCCTCTAGGGGCTGCTGTGGTCTGATGAGAAGGTTTCGATTGCGAGATTTAAGGATCGCAGGTTAGAGACCCGATTCAAGCGGTAGATCCGCCGTGTATGTGGGTCTGATGCACGTTAAATCTGATGTCGAGGGTCAAATGTCCTCACGTTGGTGTGGCGTGGAAATCTGGACAGCGAAGTCCCGACTCGGATGCCTTCCTCGTCATCTGACCACGGTTCAAAATTGCGAGTCCCAAAATAACCCATGTGTAGCTTCAAAACGGGAAACTTATCATAGAATAACAAAAACTCTTACAACGAAATAAAGACCCTTTACTGCGGTAACCAAGTAAATAATTTTGGGTGTATTATGTACCCAATTGCCTCTATTAACGTATTAGTTTAAGTTTTATTTTGATTTAGAACGCATTAGTAATTTTAATTTCTTTTATCTCTTTTGAATTCTCAAATGAATTTCTAAATGCGCTGTGGCACATTTTGGTGACAATTTATTGTTTAAATTCACATGCTTTATTTGTTCTCTTTTTCTATTAAAATTATATGATATCGAAGAACTCTCGGGCATCTTTTGTAATTATTAATAGCTCGTATTGCAGGTTCGGAATAAGACGTGTACTTAATCTAATTAAACAAGTGTGTTTAGTTTTATGTGTCTTGTGTCATTATTGTGACAATGATTAGAACATGGATGCTTTTATGTTGTTGTTTGCTGACGCATAATATCTGTGTTGTGAGTGCTGGCAGTAACTCTGTATTAAAATCATTACCGACTCTCTTTGGTCTGAATTCATCTGCATAATAAATACAGTAATTTATGCTGCTGCATTTTATGTAATGTCCAAGTTTTCTAAATCACAATGAGTTGTTGCCTGACAAGTTTTGCTCATATATACGCAACCGTTGCGGAATAATGTGTATTGTAAATTCTGTAGATTTCACTCAAGCAGCATATGGTTGTTTTGTGCATAATATGCCTTTTACCTGGACTTAGCTGTCTGGGCATCCCCCCCACACTGATAGCTTATTCTGTCGATAGCTAATTTAGAAAGTGTATTCATATCGCCTAAATTTTAACTTTAGCCGATTTGTACTTTTTTTAACTTTTATAATGAATACATTTTGTCGTAAATCGAAATATCTGTTGAGAGACTGAAACTAACGAACTTATGTGTATTTTCTTCTTTCAGTTCAGTTGTTGGGTTGATGCCGTCATTTATGTCTTCAGTCTAGAGAACGAACCTTCCTTTAACGCTATCTACAACTACTACACTAAGATGTCGCATTACCGTAGTCCTGGTGAAGTGCCCTTAATTCTTGTTGGCACTCAAGGTAAATAGATTTTTCTAATATTAATTAATAGAACTAGGTTTCGACTTCCAGATTCGACTATTTGATCTATATTTCTAAACATCTTGTATAGTATTTTGTTGAAATTATGCTTCGTTATAAAATAAACTTAATAAAAGTAGAGCTATAATTTATTGGAAAAATAATTTTTGATACTGGAATTGGTACTTGTGGTTCTAAACTTGTTTTAGAAATTACACTATTAAAATGTTGACTAAGTTATATATACAGTCGGACCTCTATTTAACGAACCTCTATTTTGCGAATTTCTCTATTTTCGAACTTTTTCTTGGAACCAAGAACATTTTGCGAATTTCTTCGTAAAATAACCTCCAAATAACGAAGTGCATTCTCTATTTAACGAACTTTTTCTTGTGATACAATATTTTTTTTCTCCCTATTTCTCAAAATATTTCTAAACATTTCAAATTTATTCGTTTTTTTAACACATTTTATGGTGATCAATGACCTTGAAGCGGGAAAATGGCAAAGCGAAAGTGCTTGAGCATCAAAGAAAAAAAAATTTAATTCTTCATGAGGTGGATAAAGGCGTGAAAAAAAGGATATTGCTGTAAAATTTGGCATTCCTTCAAACAGCTTATCAACCATTATAAAAAAATCGTGATAAGATACAAAATTATGATTATTGGGATTCATGTTCAAAACGTTTAAAAGCATGTGTCTATGAAGATGTGGATGAGACAGTTTTGAAGTGGACAGTGTGAAAAATAAAAAAAAATACAGCAATGAATTGCGATGAAGACGAAGATGGAAATGATCATGATGCAGAGATCAACAAGCCTTCGTATGATGAAATACTAAAATTCATTAATTTTAATATAAAATTATTTTTTAATTGAAAATACAGTGTATTCCCCGACAATGTTTTGTTTAATTCTTGTTTTCCTTGCAGATTTCTTTTTGATGGGTAAAATATATAAAACAAATAGATATTAATTTACAAATTTAAGTTGTGATTAATTACTTTTTTAATAATATTTAGTGTTTATGAATTTAAAATCTGTTTTGTGTAGTTTAAAGTATTTTAAAAGGTGAATCTCTATTTAACGAATTTTCCATATAACGAACTTTTTTTCGGGATTTAGCGACTTCGTTAAATAGAGGTCCGACTGTGTGTATATATATATATTTGTGTGTGTGTTTATTCATTTGGCTTTTCTCAACGAGAATTAATATTTCTTAGTTACCGATTTAAAGGGCGCCTGTACAGCATGAAAGAAATGACTGTATATTATTTTTAAGTATGTTCTTTTAATTTCATTTGTAATCGAATTTGCCTTGTGTTTAGTATTTTTAGTACTTCATTAAGCAAAAGCTTTCTGTTCCACTGTCTTGTGAAGCAATCATTCATTCAAAAGTACAAATGATGGTCATATTTTGATCTCTTACGTAAAGAAATAAATCTCCTGTCTCTAAATAGCAGCTACTGGAAAGGCGGAGGGTGGTGGAGGAATTCCGTTTCCAGGTAGGGCAGCCGCTGTCAGGGAACGCCCCTGCGTAACCTTACCGATGAATGGTGTTTCCCCGTACCGTCTTTGAAGTCGTAGACACCGCGTTGAAACGGGGCTATTTGTATTCTATCCCTATAAACGAAATTCGGGTGTTGAAGGGGCGAACTCGAAAGAGGGCGCTGTATCGATCGATTGCATTGCCGAGGCAGACATGGTCGACACCTTTCTATGAGGGGCCTGCGTCACGGTAAGCCTGTTCGCCCTCTGTCCCTTACTCGTTGCATATATCGGACTTTTCACCCATGCATTTGGATAGGCATTCTTCTTTTTGGAAAAGGTTCGCTGTGGAATGGCCCTAAAATAACGGATAACCATACCTTATTTTCAAATGAAGGTTGAACAAACTTTGGAATTCAGATATTAAAGTAGTCCAAATAGGTCTCAATGCGATGAGATCGTTAGGACGGCCCAAATTCATCATTCGAAGCGAATGGCCGATGTCTCTATTAGAAAATAAATATAAAATATGAACTTTATAAACTACTTTCCGGTTGGGTTGTTTTGACCATTGCATTTTTGTTTCTTTAGAAAGTTATCTGAGTTGTTCCTTTATTAGTACCTGATTTGATTAAACTTATGCATTTTTGTTTTCGTATTAACCTTTAGATACCCATGTTTGGTATATTAAAAAAGTAGTGTCTCACTTTTGTGAGTTATAATGAGCGAAATCAAAATATTTTGAAATTTCAGAAGGTTTTGTTATTGAACATATTTATTTATTTATTTTCCGGTTGTTGTAAATATTGTGCGTTTTTTAGCTCACTAAGCTGCATCTATTTGTGTTACAATTTGAATACATTCTCTGAAAAGGTTGATTGCAAGTTTTATATGCAGTTGTATTTTAAATGAAATTTTAGTAGATCGTTTCTCTCTAGTACTAAATAGGTTCATAGTGAAATGTTGATGTGATTTATAATGTTGATCTTGAATAGGGTAGCTTTCTTGCTATGAACATATCTGTTACACAGGTTTTCATTTAAATTCTGTTCTTCATTCAGTTAGTCCTTAAGCCCAGATTTTTTTTTTTATCTTCTGCACAATATATTCAAGAAGACATGTTTGCTTTGCAAAAAATGAAGTTTTTTGGTTTCATTAATGTGTGTTCATTCCTGTGCACGAATGTAACGGTACTCGCAAGTGAAATTGTCTCATAATGTAATACTTAATTGAGTGAAATATAAGGTTAGTTGCGCACTTAATATTTTATTTTCCATTATATATATATATAATACTTTTAAAAATACAATTCTCAAGTGTAACTAAAAATCTAATAATCAAAAATGCTTTGATAATTGAAAATTTGACTTATAATGACATTTCTATTTCTTAAATTGCGTTTCATTTTTGCTAATTTCTAAAAAAAATTTTAAATTTAAAAGTTCATTTTTTGTATGTTTTATTTTAAAACCGTATCGAGATTATTAATTTATTTCGATCTAGATTTGATTAAAACTTGAGTCTATAAAAAAAAAAATCTATTCAATGATGTCTTATATTTAATTATTTTCTCCCAATAATTTTTCCTTTCTGATTTGCTACTTTTTAAGTTAACTTCTTTTCAGCCTAAATATTTAATATGAAGTATGCGAATGTTTAATTACAATTGCATGAATTTGGCAGTTACCTGAAAAATGTAGTAATAATTCTCTAATGTTTAAATATTGACAATTTAGATATCAAAGATATTTCAAAGATCTAATTCTGAGAAAAAGAAGAAAAAATTTTTTTTTATTGTATTGGAATTGTTTTCTAGTTGTTAATTGAGTTTCTAAATTTGTAGCCTGAATGTTTTTCATAATGTGTAAGTATAAGCTTATCTTAAATGCTTCAATGCAATGGAATTATAAATAAAAAGTCCATATGGATTCATTTTTCTACTGTCTAATTTAGAACTGCATGGTATTAAATATCAATTGCAACTTTGATTTATGGGAATTTAATTTTCACCAACTTGAGAATTTCAATTTGATTGTAATTATTTCTAATTCTCTTCCCAAATTCTCTTTTTCTGGTTGTGTATCAGTTATTTGCTGTGCAATAAAATTATACAAATTTTGTATTCTTTTGAACTTTCGTTGTATAATTTCAGATGCAATTAGTGAAAGCAATCCTCGTGTTATTGACGATTCTCGCGCCAGGAAATTAGCTAATGACCTTAAAAGGTGTTCCTATTATGAAACCTGTGCTACTTATGGACTCAATGTTGAAAGAGTCTTTCAAGATGGTAAGATCATACTTTTTTAATGTATGTGTATTGAATTTCTGTTGCTTAAAATATAGAATGTTCATTATTTTTAGAATCTCTTTGAGCAGTCAATTGAACGATTAACTATTCTTTTTCTAAAAAAAAAAGTAAATGGTGCCTCTTTAATTCTGTATTTACACTATGTTTTGTAAATTAAACTGTACCTATTTGCTTATTCCATCCATAATTAGATTGTTTCATTGCCAGTTTCTCAAGATCGTTTGATTTTTTAAGCCAGCACATAACATAGCAGTTCTTTAGAGTTTTTAAAATTTAATATATCATACTACAGTTATTTGTTTTCAAAATTCTGATTTTATATTATCCGTTTGAAAAATATTTTGTATAATTCATCTTTGCACTGAATATCAGCTTCTGAAAGTGATTGTTTATTTTTATATTCTACAATTATACATACTGTAGGTATCTTTTTAAAATTTCTGCTTATGTTGTGTATTTATGATACTAAGATTGAACTGAAATAACCATTGTTTAACCTCATTTATTTGAATCCAGGGAATTAATTGAGCTGTTATTAATTGAAATTTAGAGATGATTAATTCTTTTTTAGCATAAAATTTTAAATAATGAATAAAAACTACTAAAAGCTTCACATAGAAATTTTATTGCAAGAACATATTCACAATTATGTATTCACTTAACTTTTATATTTCTATGCCTGTTCAGTAGTGCTTCATATTTAATTTTTTTTGCAGTTCATTATGCTTTGTTTTATTG
Organism: Araneus ventricosus; assembly: GCA_013235015.1. NCBI lineage: Eukaryota > Metazoa > Arthropoda > Arachnida > Araneae > Araneidae > Araneus > Araneus ventricosus. The sequence goes on along the minus strand of BGPR01001877.1, from coordinate 42,200 downwards.
ATGCAAAAGGTTTGGTAATAATTATCTATTTAAATGCAATATCTCTTTAGCTTGCCAGAAGATAGTTCAACAGAAAATGGCTGGCATAAGCTCAAGACCCAGCACCCCCAGCCATCCAGTTCGTTGCAATAGTTATGTTTCCAGTACTACTAGTGGTGTAAGCAGTACTAATAATGGTTATCATCCGCCTACTAGTGTGGGAAGTAATACTCTCTCTGCAGTCTCTGCATCTCCTAGTCATCTTAGTCATATAGCTGCAAGTCATGTTCCAAAAGTAATTTTTGTTTATTAAATAAATCTTTTTTAATTAAAAAAATAAATCTGTATCATTTAATCACTGTATTTTTTTCTTATTGTTGCTATAAATTTAATTTTCCAGGAAAATCGTGTCGATGGAAACACTATATCAATGAGAGAATCTAAAATTAAATCAGATCGAAATCTAGGAATTGAAGTTCTAGTTACTAACTCCATCGTTGGTCCTAAAGAATCAAAAGATCTACCTACTCCGTGTTCTACTCCTACTACTTCTCGCAAGACTCGTCGACGCTCTAATCTTTTCCCAGTACGTCTTATGCCTCATTCTTATTATACTCTATTTTATATTTGAATGCCATCATGCTTTTCATTTTGTCAATCTTAAGGAAACATTAATGATGTTTGATGAAATTGGACATCTTTTATTTTATGGGAGAATTATTTAAAATTTCTGCTGTTTCACATTTGTTGTAGAGATGTAAAGTATCATATTCTTTTTTTGGGCTTAATACATTGTTTCCATTTTTATAATTAATATTATTATTTTAATTTAAAGAAACTATAAGGCTGAGCAAGATCGTGATTAGTCTTTCCAAAACTCTTGTATACAAAACAAGTTCATAGATGTTAAACAGAATTTTTTAAAATAATAATATTTGGAAATTGTTTTCCAATTTTAAAATTAGTCGAAATTATTTTCTTTGTTTCTTTTTAGTCTAATAATGGCTGACGTGCCAGTATTGTGAATTTTCACTTGCTAATGTTAATTAAAATGTTATATTTACATATAACATTCTTCATCAACCCAGAGAGCTGTCTCAACCCTTTGGTTCTACAACCTAAAAATGACCCTCTGTGAGAAATCTTGCCAGCATGATGGCAGCCAAAACTATCAAACCCCTATCTAAAATTTTCAGAAATTTGCACAAAGTGTATGAATTATTTGTTTTTATAATAGGTTTTTACAGAGTTGGGCATTTTACCTTATTACAGAACAATTCAACGTGGCATTTTAGTCATATTTCATATCTTTTGTGAATATTATTATAAATCAAAAGCATATTAGTAACAAACAAAATATAACTCCTTCATATAAAATAATGGAATTGAGTATGTTAACCTCTTAACTGTTTCATTTTCTTTGCTATCTAATAAGATGATCCCTTCTGTTTTGGGAAAAAGCTGTCATTTCCATTCATCTTAGAAGGCATATAATAGTTGAGATGTTTATGGATTCTACATAATTTTTGTGTCAAATTATAGCACTACTTAATGATTAAATTTTAGTTTCAAGACTAAAAATTCGATAATTCGATGCACAAGTATTCCTAGGCTTTTAAGTTAATTGTTTAAGAGTGGAGAGGTTGAAACTGAATTAGGACGCATTGATAGGTAAAACAACAAAACAAGGTACACACAAGTACACAAACAAAAAAAAAACATGTATGCAATCGCCATTCTTGGTGCCAAAGAATCTGTTTGAATGTTCATAAAATCTTTGAAGTATGAACCAACCCTGTAAATTTTTCAATCATGCACTGAACATGAATTTTTAAAAATTTTGTTTGACATTCCAATACCATCTTTAAATATCACTCAAAATTAATAAATCTCAGTAAAAAATCTGCCTTTAATCCTGAATAGTATTCCTTTAATCCTGAAACTTTACCCTAACAAATTATTTTATATCTATACTTATAAAAGGCAATGTTTGTGTGTGTGTGTCTGCGATGTCCAGACGAATCTGTCGCACTTACAGCCATGAAATTTGGCACACAGGTAGTCGTAATGGTGACTGAATGCACCTCGAAGCCGAAATTTTAAAATTTAATCTAGAAAATTTTTTATTTAATGTTTTGTGTTGTTTTGGGTGATTTTTCGCACTAATTTCTCAATAGCATGATTTCGGATAACTGTACGATAAAAATAGATACACCATCGGAAAGAACACGCGATTTCCGTTCTAATGAAGTCCGTTAGTTTTGAGCTTCTAACGTAATTTACTGAATTTTGAGAAATTTTTAAAAAATAGTCAGTTTTGGCATCTAAATGTTAGTTTTGTTTTTAAATTTGTCGCATCTGACTTTCTAATAACACTATTATTTTCAATTTTTTTCAGCTTATAACTAGAACGGTTCTGTCGGATTTAAAACAAGAACGGTTAAAATATCTTTTTTCGTTTTTTTTTTTTTTAATTAATTTTTCCCTTATCAGTTCAAACAGTTTTTTTGCTTGGAAGATTTAACAGCAAGAGTTTCTCCGGACGAGTGACCTTCCTCGCGGCAGGTGACGTCATATGCTTTCATTCCCAGCATGCATTTCTACAATCTGATGTGTATCTTTTGTTTCGATTTTGTTTTCAAAGCTTTTTCGTGTCATTGTTTGTGTGGGACTCGAGATTTGTTTTTGTTAACCTGGCACAAGCTAAGAACCCAGTTCTGGAGCATACGGCGGAGAACAAACCTTCATCCTTCCGTGCCATTGTAGGCATTCTTTTCTCCCATTTTGTTGAAGTCCTGATTCCACGGGCAACGCCGTGCGCGTACTGCTAGTGATTAATAAAATAACTATATTGAGAATTTTAATAAATAATGTGCATAATAAGGAAATATCATTGACATAAATAATTCCATGAATCATTAAAATGTCATCAAAACCAAGTTAGTTTCAAAAACCAAGGTGGATATCTAAAACTTCAAACAAAATTTCAATCCAAAACTTCAAATGTTAATATAAATAAAAGTCATTGTGGGTATGTATGTGCGTATGTTCCACATCTCCTAAACTACTGGATCGATTTCAACCAAACTTTGCACACTTATTATTTAAGACAAGAGAAAGATTATTGTCAACTTTTCGAAGCCTAAAAGTTAATTAAACAGTGTGTTAATTAGAAATTAACCGAAACCGTTTTTCCGCTGTAAGTTTGGAGCAAATTATCTCCCCAAAAAATATTTTTATACCATCTTAAAAATTTTACCTTTTTAATGATGCCAATTTTTTATCTGTGACATTTTTCCTTCAATTTTTTCGAGTTTAATAATTGTTAATTACGTGCAGAAGATTTTGAAATAACATAAATTTATAGCTACTCTGTTGCTAGGCAATGGTTAAACTTTGAACTAATTTACCTTCATTTCTGAAATTTTTGCTTATTTTTATAAATATATTTTATATAAGAAGAGAATCAAGCATCAACTTTTAAAAGCCCCAAATCTTATTAAAATTTCAGTTAATTGGAAATAAGCAAGATTTTGGCATTTTCCGTGATATTTTTCGAAAATATGAATTATGTCACAAAAACTATTTTTACACATAATAAAAGTTTAAAAAATTAGCTTTTCATGACACAAGTTTCATTTCCATTCAGTTCTTTGCCCTCATTTTAATAATTTTTCAAAAATTAAATTGTGTATAAAATGTGCAATTTATAACATTTTTTTTTATTGGTGAAGAACAAGAATACATAAGAACTGTTGCTAGACGAATTTTATTATTTTTTTATTCATATTTATTCTAGCGCTTTTTCTCAATGAAAAATTTACTATCTAATTGTCCCAAAACATTCGTTAAAATCTTTCTTATACTACAGGATTTATGAACAAAATCTGAAGTACCTATGCAATAAATATTAATAACTTATGGGGGAAATTAGCTATCGGTGGTTTTTAAAAATCATCTGGTTCAACTGATATTCTCATTTTAATTAAAAAAATTTCGAGGATAAAAGAATTTTGGGTATTGTCATTTTCTATACAAGAGTAGTTTTTTACATCAAAAATATTAGACATGAAAGTATTTTAATCCCAAGAAGCATCGGGTATAACAGGTAGTTGCTAATAAATTTTAAATGCGAATTCGTATTTTAACCTTATAAATATAATAATTGAAATTTTAAAAATTTCTGTTTCTCATGAATATTGAAATTCTAGAAAAATCCTCTTATTTTAAACTCTAGATGAAGTATATGAATGCTAAACAGTTTAGATTTCAGTCAGCGACAGATAGGTACCAGCAGAAAATCTTAAATAATTCTAGAAACCTCCATAAATAAAACCATCCAAAAGCTACATTTGCAACACAACATTTGCATTTGTTACAAAATTAATTTTTCTTTATCAAAATCTGTATTTAGCCTAAATAAAAATTATCAGCCTAATTATCCATCTGAATTCATTACTAGACATATCAGACACAAAGGGGAAATTCAGAAATCAAAATTAAAAGGAAGAAGATGTAAACCATGAAAACACAGCATAAAACATCAAAAGGCTAAACATTAAAAGCAATACACGATTAAAAGCTTCAAAATGTAAACAGCAATCTCCATAAAACAAACCAATCAATTAAATAATATATTTTTCAACAAATCATTCACCTTAGACCAATCACTCAATTGCAGGACAAAACCAACTTTTATAAAGAAAAACTTGTACACCCAAGAACCGATGATCTGATCGATAATTTTTCAACAGTATTCAGGATTCTTAGGCCTTTTTATTATTTTTTAAGACATAGAATTATTTTTATTTCCTATAGTAAGTTTAGTGAGATGAAATTTGGTAGTGGGCTTGTAATCTGTGCCACGATGGATGCCATATAAAGAAAACAGGATTGAAGAAAGATCAAAATGAATTTAATATTCAATAAATGGACTATGTTTGGTAATAAAATAATTTATTAAGGGTCAAAAGCTCAAGACCAGAAGTCTGTATATTTTTTTAACACTGTGTCCAGCTTCCTGGCCAATTGTGCCTTAATAAATTTTGTTTTAAAATCCTCCCTTAAGAAAGAATAAGGTGCTAGTATTTCATGTAGTTTACCAGGTTAATTTGCATTTCAAGCAAAATGGTCTGCTGTTTAATTACCTTGACTACCGGCATAAGCTTTCACAAATGAACATGTAACATTCTGAAATCATGTTTATAATGAAGTTGCATTTCCTCTCATATGTGATGCTTTTCATCATTTGCCATCATTATATACTTCGTTGTTTCATAAGCAGAAAAACAACTGTAATATTATTTTAATACTTTTATTGCATTAGTTATACTTGAGCAATATTAGTCTGTATTGTGACTGATGCACCATACTTCTTATTTTTCTGTTTGTGCTTTTCTTTTTATATTTTTAATTTTTAGAAAGTGGTTGGGGAGAATCTATGTAATTGCAAAAGTCAGTTGAGTTTTCTAAGTAATTTTCTTGCATTTTTAAATGTGTTACTTGCATGTCCTTAATTTTAATGACATAAGATAAATGGCATTGTACTTTCATATAGCCTCTGAAAAAAGGTGAAGATGATAAAAAGAGCAAGAATGGAGAAGTTGGCAGTGGTCGAGTGATTCCTCTTAGACAGGTTATAAATATTTATATATATATATAACTATGTAATTTCATATCTAATTTAAAATCCAGTTCGTTCTATGAATATATTTGCTGAAGAGATTTTTTTTCTGTGAGCAGAATTATTTTTAGTGAAATTTCAATGAAAAAAAACAGCGATTTCTTTTGCAAAGTATTCTGAAGTTTAAAGGAACTATTGTGGATACTCTTATTAATTCATTGTTGGAGTCATGCAATAACATATTCAGCTACCTTCAAATTTGGGAATTCTCTATTTTTATCAGGCTTTAATCACTCATATTGAAGTTGTCTTCATGTTTAAGGCCTTGTAAATAAAAATTCTTTGTTTTGTTTGTGTATAAACATCTATGCTGTTATCTTTTTGCATTCTTGAAGTGTAAATTTAATCTATTCTAAAAAGTTACCTTAGGCATTTGCTTTGAATTTTCAACTCATTAAAATTTTTACAATTTTATTAGAGAATAAAATTATTTTATTTATGTATATTTAAATTTAGGGATACCTCTATAAAAGGAGCTGCAAAGCTCTAAATAAAGAGTGGAAAAAGAAGTATGTTACACTTACAAGTGATGGCAGATTGACTTATCATCCAAGTCTTCATGTAAATATTTTTCGTATATATTAGAGCTTAATTAAATTCATTCTAATGAGTTATTTTCATTCTTTGAATGACTAATTTTCTAATTGTTAGTGGTTGTATAATGTCTTTTTTTAAAAAAAATTGTTGTAAAGGATTATATGGATGATGTTCATGGGAAAGAGATTCCTTTGATGCACACTACTGTGAAAATTCCTGGGCAAAAACCTAGAGGTTCTCGTACCCCAGGAGCATCTTCTAGTGCCTCGTCACATCAGGTTAATGAATTGGCCTCAGAATTAAGTAATCTATCCATTGCTGGAGGTATGCACAAATTTTGAATTTCAATTCAGTGATGAAAATAACTCTAGTTTCCAATTAGATAATTTTGTAGGAATTTTAAAAATGTATAAAGAAATTATACAATATATTTAGGACTTATATGTTATTAAAAAGCCATTATTCTGTAGAAGATTTCATAAAAGCTGCTGTTTTGAAGAAATATATAAAAATAGAAAACATCACATACACCCATTTTAGGTTGTATTTCCCTTGGGGGTGAGGGAAATCAAAATAAAATGCATTTGTGAAACATTTGAATGATGAACAGGATTAACAGACTGTTTTATCTGTTGAGTCTGCTTATTCTATTAAAGTCTCTATTATTATTTTTTATTGTGGATAGCGTTATTTGCAGGTACTGTACCTACGAATAAAACATTATTTGTAGGTACAGTATCTGCGGATAAAACTTTATTTGCAGGTACAGTGAGCCAACGGCCGGTTCCTGCCTGATCACTTTAATTAAGTAGCATTGAGCACGGTCGGTACTTCGGAGGGTGACGGCCTGAGGAACACTCTGTGCTGTAGGCTTCCTTTTTGAGTTCTTGACTCATAGACTTGGTTAATTATACTAGACCAAGTGGAATTAGTCTTAACAAGTAAAATATCTGTGGATAAAACGTCATTTGCAGTTTAAGAATATGTAATAAGTTGTTGTGAATTTTTTCTTTCATTTTAATATAAGTATAATTCTCAATATTATTTCTCATAGTTGGACTAAAATTGAAACCGTTTCCTTGTTTCTACAAATATTTAATTGTTCGTTTTTAATCCACTGTTAAAAACTGTGATAGGGAGATATTGTTTATTATCTAGATTCCTTGCAGAAATTCTACCTATTTTTGGATAATGGAAATGACAGGTGCTGTATCTTTGGATAAAACGTTATTTATTAGGCAGTGTACGATCTATTCAGTTTAATTTTTCTTTTATAGAAGTAACTGAAGAGACCTCGAAACAAATATTTAAACATTTTTTTTAAATTTAGAGTACATGCCAAGCATTGGGTAAGGGAAAGGAAATAAGAATAGAGTTATTTTAAATATGCTTGAAAATTAACTTAGTTTAAGGAAAAAAGAACAAAATTAAATAAAACATTCAATTTATACACATCGCTTTTGAACATGATCAACTAAGATTCAAATTCTTAAACAGATTGTTTACATTTGCGAGTTCAGAAAAAGCACCTATCTTGCTAGCTAGATTCGATCCCATGACCTTTCAGTTAGTAGGGAAGACAATTACAATCATGCGACTCGGTCATGATAGGAAGAGGTACAGGGTCATTTAGTTTCCTTCTGTAGCCTTTCACCCTTTGGTTAAAATTTTTAACAGTTAATTCTACATTTTCTTCAATGTAAATTTGCATTTTGTAAATGGGATTATAACAGATTTAAACTATTGACTTTGGATTTTTGTCAGCTGCAAAGAGAAGTTTAAAATTTCGTTAGGCATCTTTAGGGCCTTTGGAGCTCATCAGGATCGGAAATTTGATTCTTATTGATAACTTGCTAAGAAGTGCAATTTTATGACTCAAAAAAATCAGTAAATATATTTCCTCTAGCAAATCCAATCAATTGAATTAGGAATCAGCCCTCAAAACCAAATTGAATGAGAAACAAAAATCTTGCATGTCTCCAACAGAACACTGAAAATTCTCGCAAAGTAGCATTAATCATTCTTTTAAGAATCTCATATACACGAAAAAAAAAAAAAAAACATTTCAAGTACAAAGAAAGCATTTCAAATTTTTTTACAAAAACATATTGAATTTGACAAAACCTGCAAATAATCCGTAGTTACAGTATACCTGCAAATAACGTTTCATCTGTAGGTACAGTACCTGCAAATAATCACTTCCTTTTATTATATTATCTAATCTATTTAGTTTCATACAGTCATACTATATGAAAATTATTTATGAATGGCCAAATTCAGCTTTTCTTCAGTGGTGATTAAATTCTAGTATGCTTTTCGTTGTCGAACTTTTAAATTATTAATCTGTAAAAGATAGAATGAAGTTAGTCAATTATTGAAAGAAATGGCATTCGAAATATTTTCATTTTACCGTTGTTTTGTGAAATCTGAAAGGATATCTTGTGCATTTTATAAGGTATTGGCTTTTTTTTAAAAAAACCATATCTTACCTTTTGGAATGTGGTATGTTCTTTCATTTTGTATAATTTTTATTTTCTTATTTTAAAAGTAGTTAGATAATCTTTTCTTCTAAAATATTAATCCATTATGGATCTGTGTCATTTTAACCGTTTGAGTGCGGAAGAATTTTCTCCGCATTTTCGGCACATAAAAAGCAAAGCGCGATAGCGCTTCGCCTCACTCAAACGGTTAAAGTCGCCTACTAATGTATCAAAATTTTATAAATGCATTACTCATCACAAAGGCGGCATATACCTTTTGTTCAGTAGCAAATCCAGGATTTTGGTCTGGGTGACGGCTGAGGTCATAAAAATTTTGTATCGTCGTGACCTCATGGCTTATGTAAGTCAAAACACTTTAACTTTACTCTCATGACAATAAGAATCACAAAGGACACTACAATACTTTTGATAATATAATAAAAACAATGAAATTACTAGCCAAAAAATATTTTTGGCCATGTTAATGCTACAAGCATGAGTGGAATGACTACAAAAGTGGTAAAATTTCCAAGCCTGTCGAGTCAGAAGGCAATGTTGCCACGATTTATTTAAAAAAGAGAGAGAGAGATTAAGAACAAACAAATGTAATGATTTGAAAAAAAAATCAAGAATTTTGGTTTAGTTCTGGGGGAGGCTGCAGCCCCATAGCACTCCCCCTGGATTCACCACCGCTTTTGTTATATAATAGCCTAATGTTGACTTCTTAGTAACCGATGGAATTCTTGAAAGCAACTATTAAGTCTACATCAGGTTATTAGAGTAATTGCTTTAAGTTGTCGGAAGATAGAGACGATAGGAAACATTCTGTACAGCTGTCATTTTTTTCTTTTAGATATCTCATGATTTATGTTAAAAAATTCTTTACTGACAAGGAGAGGGCACGACTTGGGAAATTCAATTCGGGATGAAACTTGGCATATTAGTAGTATACCATTAGGGTGTTCACCCATCAATCTAAAAAAATGCAATGGCCAGCCAATTCGGAGGAAATGGCCCTCAAACTTTGGGCACAACTTATATACCAGTAACTCTTCTCTAGAAATCAGTGCTCAGATAGCACAGATGTCAGCGCGCATGCTTATCATTCGGAAGGTCCGCAGTTCGGTCCTGGCTGAGGTTTCTTTATTATTATTTTTTTTAAAATTATTCCAAATTAAATTAAAAATTAGAAAAATATTTTAAATCAAAACCTTAATTATTTTTATGCAGAAAATAACTTTATTTATATGATACTTGAATTACAGATAAAATAATAATAAAAATAATATATAAACTGCAAAATAATTATAAATACATCTTTAATGGTGATATTATAAATATATATATTTAAATATTAATTATACTTAAAATTCTCATTCTAAATTCATTGAAAGTTTTAAATTATTGGATTTTTATATTCACAAATTCTTCGTTCTTATTTCATCTTGGAAACAATAGAAAGCAGATGTTAATATATTGAATACATATGCAGATAATCCAATATTTTAATGCTGGAATAAAAATAGCAGAGAGCAGCTGTTAATCTATTAAATGCGTAGGCAGGTGGTCCGAAATTTCAATAATTGAAAAGGGACCAATGGATAAATGGCTTTACTCATTATCGTATGAAATGCTTCGACAGTGCTTTTACTTCTATTCCTTTAGAAGCCCTGAACAAACGAGGTTATTCACCTTGGATTTTGAAGTGTTTAGCATTGTTTTTTGATTAAATTAGCACAATACAGAGAGTTAAAATATTTTAAAGTGAAAACGTCTATGAATTATAATACTGCTAGTGTGTCGGAGGTTGAAGATGGAACCACACAAGAATCACTATACAGTGAAGGGTCAAAGTTGAGATTAAAAGATGCTGTTATTTATTATCAAGGTTTACTGGCTCAAAATAATTTAATTTCATCAGAATCTTCAGCTTCAATTTCTCATGAAGCAATGTTGATGGGTGAAGAAATCTTCCAAAATACTTTGGCCATCCTGGCTGAAAAAATTATTGTGAGTGATGAAGGATTTATTCATGAAAATGAAAGGTGTCAAGAAAGTTATTTTCTACACAAAAATAATTAAAGTTTTAATTTAAAATATTTTTTAAAATTTTTAATTTAATTTGGAATAATATTGAAAAAAAAAAAACGCAGCCAGGACCGAACTGCGGACCTAGCGAATGGTAATCGAGTACGCTAACATCTAAGCTATCAGAACGCTGATTGCTTGTGGAGAGTTACTGGTATATAAGTTGTGCTCAAAGTTTGAGGGCCATTTCCTCCGAATTGACTGGGCATTGCATTTTTTTAGATTGATGGGTGAACACCCTAATGGTATACTACCAATATGCCAAGTTTCATCCCGAATTGAATTTCCCAAGTCGTGCCCTCTCCTTGTGAGTTTGATTAAAAATGCCACATTTTTCAAATTCGGACTTAAATGAAAAAAGCCATTTTTGAAAAATACATCCATTTTTTAAAGTTTCTGCTTGTAGAGGAGGATTGTACTGAGTAAATATGAATAGAATATTTTAGAATAAGATTATTTCCTCATGTTGATATTTACAAGATTTTCAAAATGAGTAAAACTAGTTGTATGTGTTGTGCCTTTGAAGAAAGCATGCAAGACATAGGGGAATGTGCATATAAAATTATTACATTTATTACTATGATACATTTGAAAGCATTAAAAATTATTTATAAAATGAGATTTGTTTTTCAAAATTCCTGGAGAATCAATTATGGTTTTTGAGTAAAATATTACATTCAAATGTTTTCTAGGTGTCTTAAATGGGAGCGAAACACAACTAATACCTGCTGTTCCGAGTACAAATCCTCTGTTAAGTAGATTAGATACACCTATTGTAAAGAAACGGCATAGAAGAATGAAGAGTACCGGACTCAGGAATATGGATGCCATGGATGGTACAATTTATGTTTTGTGTTTAAAAATAATTTCACCTATCATTATTTGCTTTAAATTGTATCCACATATAAATAGATGCAATGTTTTGTTCAAAATTAATCTGTTTTAGATTTTATAAAAACGGATGTTCAAAAATTACTTATGTTAAAGATAAAGAAGATTTTTTAATGTGCCGATTATTTTTTAAAAGTCTTTAAAAATTACTTTAAATTGGACATAGATATGTTTGCTGTCCAAGAACTTCGTATTTTGTTCTCGAATGAGTCATGGTATTATTTTTCTTTTATGGCTCTGTATTTTTGTAGTATGCTACATATTTAGCTTTATATGTGGTTTCGCTTATAACTGAAACTGGCACTTATGGTGAAATTGATTAGGGATGTAGTGGGGTCGGAACATTGTTCCGTCATTGCCTTTTTTTAAGATGAGAAATAAGCAAGAAAATTTGTGAAAACCTCCTTAGAAACAGCGCAATTTTTGTTACTCAGGTTAGAGCATTCTGGCACTTCTTATTTTATGACTACACCGCTGAAATTGATCCAAGAATCTTTGAGACCACACTGCAAAACACAATAAGCTTTCTACCAACATCAACCTGTGTCAAACTGTTTTCATCCACCCAGTCACACACCACCATTTTAACAAACTGGTTTAACGGCTTCTCTGAAATATTACATATTTATTTTCTAGATGTTAACAATATCTTCATAGATAAAATTGAAGAGTTGCAAGCATTCATAGAAATTGTTCAATTACATAAGCAAAATATTCATTGTTTTCTCTGGTTTCTATAAAAATAAAAATTTCTTTGAAAAAATAAGTAATGGCTTCTTCATTTAATTTAATTAATGTTACCTAACATCCTCAATAAAAACCCTATTTTGTTGCTTAACAAGCAGCACCACCTATCTCAATTTTTTGAAATTTCAAAGAGGAAGAAAACACTCAACATTTACACAACCAATTACTAATATTTTTAAATTTTTTTTTCAGACCTGGTAGGAATATATGGTCTTATGTTTACATCAGATATTAAAAAAATACAGAAATATTTGTTATTAGTTGCGAAAAATTGAGTACTTTCTTCCTCTTTGAAATTTCAAAAATTGAGAAGGGTGATGTTGCTTGTTAAGCGATGATTTGTTACCTTGATTTACATTTATTTAATGGTGAGCTTCAAAAAACAGATAGTAATTTAATTTGTGGGGGTCAGTGTATTGAAAAGCAGAATTGACGGTATTTCATAGTGTGCACTTTTTCCCAGTCTTAAAGTTTTCAAATTAAGAAGATCTATTATAATTTTCAAAATAATGCTCAATGATTAAGGCTGAGATAGTTATGGCTGATTGACGCATTGACTCGCATCAAAGCAATGAAATCAGGGACGAGATTCTTCTGCTTTTTCGCGAATTTCCGCTTTTTTGTTATTTTGGAGAAATTGCGTTTTTTTAAAAAAAATCTTTTTTTTCCTCTCAAAATTTCCGTGGTTTTTTTTTTTTTTTTTTCTTCGGATTTCCGATTTTTTTTCCCTGCAAAAATTTGCTTTTCTTCCGAAAATTCCGCTTTTACACAAAGAAAAGAAACTTTCCTATCTTACGTTTTTGAAAGAAAATTCTGGGAAAATATGCTCAATAGTGTGGCTTAACTCCACTGGCTAGAAAACTAGCCGATTCATCTTCTGCTGACGAATCAACATTATGTCTGCAAGGATGAACATTCCAACATTCAGTGCCATTCAAAGTATTAAGTACCACCTTTTTGCAGAAAACAAAACTTCTGTGGCATATTTTGAAAAAGAAAAAAAAAAAGAATTTTGCATGAACATTTTGAAAAAAAAAATTAGTTGAAAACTTAAGGTCATCTTGTATGGCGTACCAAGATGAAGAAATGAAATAAATAAATAAATAAACTACATAAAAAAAGAAACTCCTGTCAAAAGAGGCAGCTAAAAAGCTGTGTGCAAATGCAGCAAAAAAGCAGAGAATAAGACAAAAAAAAAATCTTCTCAAAATAAAAAATAAAATCGATGATTTACCTAGGCATTCTAGAGATAATGTAGTCCCAAAAACTATGCCAGTAATTAAACAAAGAGATACTAATGAAGACTGTGCAAAAACGTTAGCCTCTACTGGAAATAAACTTGCAGAGAATGCAAACATCCTTTAGTGAAGAAAAATCTGTCAAAGATAGGAGCCCTCCAAATCTGTTACCAACAAAAGCCACACAAATAAAAAAACGAAAGAAAACCACTTATTTAACAATTAAGGAAATGTTTCAAATAACAGTAATGCTAAATGAATCTGTCATTGTAACTGTACAACTTCTCAACCCCTCTCACTTTATAAGGTGCAAAATCATTGTGCTGTTACTTTTGCAAAGAAGTATAAAAATAAAAGAAGTAAAACAGAATTCAGTATATGATACATTATTATAATTTATAAGGAGCTAATACACTTTACACAATTGCATGAAGCAGAAGAAATTATTTGTCCTTAATTTTATTTATTTTTGGAGCTAACTTTTATCAAAAGGCTATTAAATGTAATTCTTCTCACACTTCTGTTGGGTGAATGTTGTGATGTACATGTTGCTCAGTGATGTACATGTTGTAATTTTGTATTTTCTGATGCCCCTGATGATGTGTTAAACTTGTTTGTTAACTTTTAATGTGAATGATTTAATAATAATTTAATATTATATTTCTTATTTATATGTACTGAATTATGAATAATTAAGTTATTAATTATTATAGTGTAATATTTACATCGTGTTGCATGTTTTGATGTTTTACTTCTTTTGTGTATAAATTATAGTACATATTTTTTGCTCGCTTATGATTTCAGTCTTTTTGCTTTTTTGCCGATCTCATCCCTGTGAAATATAAATTGTCTTTTTTGATTTAAGAAATGGAAACAAAATTGTAATGTTATGCCAAAATAACATGTAATTTTTGTGTCAGTTTATGAAATTAAAATTTAAATGTAATAATAGCAGTACTCGGACTTGACGTTAAAGTTTTAGATTAGATCTTTGTGATTTTTTTTGTGCATTCACAGCAATGTACATAAAACGTGTCCACTTTCCTGTAGACTTCTTTAACATTTTCAAAATTTCTCTTAAGCCACAGTGACTCTTAATTTATATAGATTTCAGATGTTTAAAAGTTCAATTTGTTATGTTGAGGAGTAGAACTCTATGAATTTGTCTAACTATTGTGCATGTTAAAAGTAAATTTTGTCAGGTCAAAGAATAAGATATTTAAAAATCTGTGTAATGTTGGGCCTTTGTTATAAAAATATATTACTATTTTGCAGTTAGAATAATTTAAAATTGCTAATTTAAAGGCCAGCTTACCTGTACATTATATTCTAAAATAATTTATTTTCATATGCAGACTCTGATGATCATGAATTCATAATTGTATCGTTGGACAATAAACAATGGCATTTTGAAGCATCAAGCTCAGATGTGAGTATGATCGATTATAACATGTTTTTGTCTCCTTATCTTGCACTTTATTTTTTGTAATCTTGTGCTGTATTTTTATTTTGAAATTTTTTTCGATATTTGTACTGAAAATGAATGAATTGGTTGATTGAATTTTTTTATTTTACAAGAGCCAACACTGGCCAAACTGCACCAGAAAAAAATCAATAAATTCGAGTTATGTGTTGCCACAAGATATCTCTGTAAAATATATTTTACTAGGGTGGTGCTTCTATGGATGTTTATTTTCTGGTACATTAAGTACTTAAGTTATTCAATATGATAAAATAATATTCTTATTAGGGTTAAAACATTAGTTTAATTTGAACATAAAATGTCTCCAGGGGAAAAAAAAACTGTATTTTTAGACTTAAATTTGAAATTCGAGGATTTCTTATCTAAGGGAATGCATATTTATTCTTATATAGAAAGTATAAAAATTTAAGCTCACTTTCATTATGCAAAGTATTTTGCATTTGAATTTGTATTGTACAGTCTTTCATCATATTTATTTAAAACCAATGAAATTCTTGAACTGATATTTTTCTTAGGATCGTGAAGCTTGGATTACAGCGATTGAACAACAAATACTCACTAGTCTGCAGGGCAATGAAAGCTGTAAAACTAAAGTATGCTATTGAATGCTTTTTTTCCCCTTATCCCTCTAAACTGAAATTTGGTTTGTATTGGATTAATAATGGGCTTATTTTTTGTTTTTAGTCTGGTCGTACAGCATCTTCTGTTGATCAAGCTTCAATCCAGTTAATTAAGAATTCTGTTCCTGGAAACACTCACTGTGTGGATTGTGATGCTCCTAGTATGAATGCTTGTATTTCATTTTTGACTATCAATAAGAATTTGTTGTGGTCTATTATATTCTAAACTTACTTGTGAAGTTCATGTGGAGGAGAAATATCTTAAATATTTTATTTCATAGATCCAGATTGGGCAAGTCTTAATATTGGAGCTCTTATGTGCATTGAATGCTCAGGAATTCATAGGAATTTGGGTTCCCATATATCTCGAGTTAGATCTCTTGATTTAGATGAATGGCTGTAAGCATTTAAAATTTTTTGACGTTCTGTAAGTTTCTCATAAAAATGTTTTAATTGCATGAAATGTTAAATTCGTTTTCTGTCAAATTTAGGCCTGAACATGTAAGTGTTATGATGGCTCTAGGAAATACTCTAGCTAACAGTATATGGGAAGGTAATACTAGGGGACGAGCAAAACCAACTCCTAACTCTAGCAGGCAAGTTAAAATTTTTATTTCTTTATATTATATTAATAATTTTGTTAATTTTTATAATTATTCCTCCATCATTTAAAATTAACTATCCTATTGAATAATGTGGATAAAAGTAGGGTTGAATCTTTGTTGATTGAATAGTGGAAATATTTCTTCATTTCTAAAATCTTTTAAAATTCATGCATCTATCAATAAGCAATATTATTTATTATAGAAATGGCTCCTGTTATGAATAATAATGTTTGTTTATGGTTACACAATTTTTACATTGTCCCTGCTATTACTTTAATTTTACTTATTTTCTTGAGGCTTCTTAAAGAATAAAAAAATATGCGAAAATGACATGTATAATCACCTAAGCAAGAAAAATAAAGAAAATAATATAAGCAAATTGAATAGAATAAAGAGTAAAATTCAAGTATAGTTCAAGTTTTTAAAGAACAATATTCGTAGTAATCGGATATCTTTGTTCATTATCAGAGGAAAGAGGCAGTTGTTTTCTAGAAGTGATGTTTCCTGCATAATGATAAAAATGTCTCTTTCTTTCCCATGCCACTTCTAGAAAAATGTAACTTTGTAAAAAATAATGGCAAAGCAAATAATCGAAAACATTATACTATATGAAAGATGGAAAAGGTAATTTTATCCATAAATCGCCATCTATCTATACTGACTGTTTTAATCACATGTTTGGTTTAACATAGCCATACTTGACTCTTATAATATAACATCCAAATTTAGCCAATTAGTCTACATAGAAAATACAATTCCTGGCACTCAGATTTTTCTTGATGATGTATATATATTTGATATCTAAATTTTTCATTATTAATTTATTTCAGGATTGCATCCGATTTAATAAGAATTTCTATTTATATTTCTTGATTATTTTCTTTTCTTTCAAAGCTTTTTTGTCTTCTTATTTCGAGGTTTCTTTATTTTCTAGGTTTAATGTTTTTTAGGACTTAAGTTGAATTTTTGATATGCATTAGTATTTAGTTTTTAATATATATCATTTTAGATTTTGTTCATTTAACTCTTTTTGAAAAAACTTAACCTCAGCAGTTTTATTTAGTTATTTTATCATTAGAAGAAAATAAGTACTTTGAAGCAATTAATATTATATGAAATGAATAACTCCATCATTTTTTATAGTTATTGAATTTTTTATGACAATTTATGTTTTTGGATTATAGGGAAGAGAAGGAAAGATGGATACGAGCAAAATATGAATTTAAAGAATTTCTTGCGCCAATTTCTTCTACTACTCCTATAGGTCAAGTAAGTGTTGCTTTTGCACATCTTCACAACATTAGTGCATTTATTGTGATGTTCAGTGGGAACGTGTTCTAAGTGGACTTCTTATTTCACTCATTTCGTTTGAGTCGGGAAAGTATGTTCTGACAATGAACTTCATAGAAATTATTGGTACATACTTATGTACAGGGTGTCCACTCTAATCATGACCCAATAGTTAATTTTTAAACCGTTTAGAGTTAGGCATAACTTCCAATTGGAAAAATGCTTTAAATAACGTTAAAAATTTATATTTTATGTTGTTTGAGTCAATAAATGCACTGCTGAAAAATGACGAAGTTTAGATTTTTATACAGTCCCTTGGCCTTATAAGTAATATTTAGTAAAAAAATTCTGGATACATTAACATTTTAAACAAAAAAGTTCCATTCTTCTGTGGCAGATAATTTTTGCCTTTCTGTAGTTGACTTTGGTTGCTTAGTTAACTAATTATATTAAGTTAAAAAAATTATTGAGATAAACTAAAAATTGGAAATAATCATTTTCCAGCTTTTTAGAGTCAGTTGACAAAAATATGCATACAAAATCTTGTTTGTTTAGATTTATTTTAAAAAACAAATTCCTAATTGTCTTATACAGTTGCTTTTATGATTCTGAATTTCAAACTTGTAAATTAACTATTGTGATAACTTATTTTTAATATCTACCTTTATAAAATTAAAATTAATTTATACATTTATAAAATTTCTCAAATCTTAAATCCTTCCCCTTTTTTTTCATTGGTTATTTCCATTTTTCTATCTATAATAGAAAAGCCCAGAGATGTCTCTAACGCTGGGCAGAGCTTAAAATAACCCCGCCCCTTTTGTCTGTGTCATTATTGAATGAGCCAATTTAATGATTGTATAATAATATTACCTAAGCTTACAGCAATGAAAGAGAAACACGCAATTAAATATTTGTTTAAGCGATGAAAACGGATTGAATTGCATTTCAACAATGAAAAGTATTGTTGTAAGTTATGCCAAAAAATATTTATATATTTAACACTGGGCTGAGCTTAAAATAGCCCCGCTCCTTTTGTCTGCATCACTATCAATCATATATATAGTATCGCAGATTATAGTAAAACGTGTAACATTGTTGTTTAAAGTAGAAACTTCTCTTCTGTTGTGCGTCCATTCACTGGCATACCTTTTTTTTCTGTTAGTGGGACATTATTTGTCTGAATCCGATTTTAGTGATAAGGTTTGATTTAGTGTTGGTAAACAATATGGATAGAGAAGATCTCACTTCAAGGAAACAAAGGTTAGCAAGATGGAGGGCTAGACAATGCCAAAAGACATTAAACAGGATTCGTACTGCAAATAATGAAAATCATCATAGCTAAGAGAAACAGAAACTCAAAAGAAAGGCAAAATCGCCTAGCAGTTTCTGCAGAATACCGTAAATGTATTCATCAGCAACAAGTCGAAGCTGCATAGACCTTCTTCTGAAAGAAATTATGAATAACGCTAAGCCTTTCGGAGGAAAAGTTATAGTGATTGGAGGAAATTTCCAACATACACTTCCAGCAGTCCACAGAGGAACTCACGTTGACGTTATTGAAAGCTGCATAAAATCAAGCCCTCTATGGCCCGTTTTCACTTGCCTCTCTCTAACCGAGAATATGTGCAGCTGCGGACAAAATCAGCATAACAAATGGTTATTGAATGTTGGAACTGGAAGCTTTCCACAGCTTGAAACTTTGTCCTATGATTGCGTTGAGATCCCTCAGAGAATGATTGAAGACGACAACTTAATTTATTGCATTTATGGTGGCAACTTGATTGATATGGATATGGAACGATTAGCAAAGTGAGTGATTTTAGCCCCAACCAACAAGAAGACTTGACATGAACCGACAAATCATTGACAAATTGCAGGGAAACCAACACATGTTTTACAGCTCAGATTCAATCATTTCTGAAGATCCAAACGATGTAATAAACTATCTGCCAGAATTTTTGTACAAGCAAACACCATCAGGAATGCCACCTCATGTACTGGAGCTGAAAGAAGGAGTTATTGTAATGTTGCTCTGGAATTTAAATCCGAAAAAGGGACTTTGCAGTGGTACCCATCTTACTATTACTGGATTCAGGGAGAATATGATTGCTCCGTTGATTCTTTTGGAATTCAATATAGGGGATACAGTTTTATTGCCAAGGATTGATTTAGCTCCATCTGATCTTCATCTTCCATTCGTATTAAAGTGTCGCCAGTTTCTCATTATTCCAGCATATGCGATGACCATCAACAAATCACTGGGACAGTATTTGAGCGAGTAGGAATTCACCTGGATGAGCCTGTTTCCTCACATGGGCAACTTTATGTTATATTATCAATATGCCGGAACCCCATCCATGTTAAAGTTCAAATGAAAAAAATCCAAACAACAAAGAGTGTTGTTAAATGACAGCAGATATTTCACAAACAATGTTGTTTATAATGACGGTTTTTAGTTGATACATTTATTTTATTATCTTTTTGTTGAATTATGATGTTGTTAAAGTAAATTCACCAGCCGTAGACCGAAGCAGGAGAAAGAATAAATTTATTAAAAACGTGCCTCTAAAAATAGAACATGACATCATACACCAAATAGTGAGACAGGAAGTGGATGAGTAATTGATGTGATGCATGATTACAGATTGAATATGAAATCATAACACTTCCCCTTAATCGCGCATGCATACAGAACAAAAACTTAGCAATTTATACAATTTACATTTAGATAAGCTTTTCGTGAACAGATCAGCAATTTGACTTTCAGAACAAACATATTTAATACTAATACAATGATTAATTAAAGTTTCTCTTATAAATTTGAGTTTCAAATCTAAATGTTTTAATCTTCCACACATATTTTCATTAGTGACACTTTAAAGGTATCCGAACACGTTGAAAAGTCAGATTTTCGGCCAAAATTCCCATTTTTTAATTTTTGATGTTTTGGGTAGTTCATTCATTTACCTTTCTAAAACATATTTACTTTTGTCAGTACGTTAATTAGAAGACGAGATATTAATTGTTTTATAACAATCTGAAAACCGGAAGTGGGTGTTTAATTAACCGGAAGTTGTTATTAACAGGGACAGAAACCTGTCAAAAATTGTTTTAAACTGCAATTTTTCTATTTAATATGATGTTAGTATATTTTTAGGAATTTTTTTTAAAGTTTAGATACTTAATTTAAGCGCGTGGCAAAACTAAAATTTGATTTTTCTCAGAACTAGATTTTATGCATAATTTTCACACTTCAAACATGATAACTCAAGATATTATAAATCGATTGTTCTGAAATTTTGTGAACACTTTCTTCAAATGTGTCTCTAGTGAATGTACTAGAATAATGTATATTGTAACAAATTTTTTTTAATTATGGTCTTTTATTTGAAAAATGACACAGAAAATTTGCTGAAAATCTTATAATGATTGTTTGATTAGCTCTAAAATTTTTATTTATGCAAATAATGTTAAGATTCTAGTACAAGCACTAGTCCATAGTATTTAGTTTATTTTAGTATTACTTTTATTTGAATTATTACAAAAGTGTGACCTCTAGCATGTTTGAAATTTTGGGGAATTTCCTCTAAAAAGAAGCAGAAATTCAAGATTTTTGTAAATTTATAATAATTTATACTCAAAAATCATACTCTAATATTAATCTTTATTAAATTCGAATCTTAAAAACATATTTTGGTGTTTCTATTTCACAATTTTTAAAAAAAGTGCTCCGAACGGGTTTGGTCGCGGATTGATTATCTTCATATACAGAAATACTATTTATACGAGAAATTTCATTTATAACATTTTTATAATATAAGAGGTCTTGCAGCGATTTACTTAAAGCAGTTATTTCAGCTTCTGTGGAAGAAAGGATATGCAGTTTTGCTTTTTTACAACACCATAAAATAGGACAGTTACAAAACATAAGTACATAACCTGACACAGATTTTCTATCATTAGTATCAGCATCAACATATAAATCAATATTAAAATTAGGATTATGCATTTTTTTATATACTAATTTGAAATTTTTAGTACCTTTTAAATACCTTAAGATCCTTTTGAGTCCAGTCCAGGCAGCAACAGTAGGTTTCTCCTGAAGCTGGCTGAGACAATTCACTGAAAATAATATTTCTGGTCTTGTCGCTACAGCAAGGTACAGTAAAGAACCTATCAGTGTTTCCGTCGTAAATTTGGACTGTAAATAGGTTTTAGATGAAAGGCAAATTTTTCTTGTAATGCTAAGCCTTTTTATTCAGTTCCATTTCGTGCATCCGCTGTTGTCGGGATACAGCATTAGAATGTTACATTATTTCAATATTTTACAGGTGGCGCTACAGGGCGCGCTTGCTAGCCATGACGTAACATTCCACCCGTCGTTGAAATATACAATATTTCAAAATACACTTAAATATACAATTAGTTAAACTCAAATAAATAGAAAATATTCAAATGAATTATTTACAAATGAACACAATACCCTACAAATATATACAAATTCTATACAAATATGTAAATACAATATCTATGTACAGCTATATTACATGACAATTTAATTTTCATAATTATCTTTTAATGGTAAGAGACATTTTTTTGAAATAGAACGTGTAAAAATGTTTTCAATTTAACCACTCTTACTTTACCATCATTTCCATAGATTAGCTCTAAAATTCTTACCATTGCCCACTTGCAGGGAGGCAAATCATTTTCCTTTAATAACAATAAACATCCTATTCTAACATTATCCTTTTTAAACTGCCACTTATTTCGTTGTTGTAAATGATTAAGATAGTCAGTTTTCCAACGCTTGCAAATGGTTTGGACACACTTGGTAGTATATTGCCATCGAGATAACCTATTATCTGAAACATCTAAAATTTCTGGCTCAGGTATTGCAGTGATAGGGCGTCCAATTATGAAGTTTCCAGGAGTTAACTTCATATTCATTAATATTGTCTGACAATGGAATTAATGGACGTGAATTAAGTATGCCTTCAATTTGAATAACTATTGTTTCAAATTCTTCGATAGTTATTTTACAATTAGTTAGTGTTCTGTGAAGACGATGCTTAAATGATTTTATCCCTGCCTCCCACAATCTCCCAAAATTAGGAAAGCGAGGAGGGATAAATTTCCACTGAATTGCTTCTGAGGACAAATAATTTGCTAAGGTCTCATTAGTCTTACAAATTAATTTTTTCAAACTATTTAATTCTGAAGCTGCGCCTTTGAAATTAGATGCGTTATCTGACATTAATGTTGCAATGCGGCCTCTGCGGGCGCAAAGTCTCTTTAATGCTGCAATAAAAGCGTCAGTTGTTAAATCTGTTACCGTCTCTAAATGAATAGCTTTAGTAGCCAAACACACAAAAATCGCTACGTAAACTTTTGAATATATACCCTTTCTTTGGTTTTTTAATTTTATTTGAAAAGGGCCACAAATATCTACCCCTGAATTTAAAAATGGCGCACTTGGGGTCACTCTCTCTGCAGGTAAATTTCCCATTAACTGCTCTATCACCCTAAGCCTTTGCCTAAAACATCCAATACAATCATGAACAATTTTTCGTGCAATACCTTTGCCGTTAATGGGCCAATACTGTAATCTAATTTGATGTACTAAACCTTGAGCACCAATATGCAGAAATTTTTTATGTAAATGTTCAAATAGTAACTTAGTAAATTTATGTTTACTGGGCAAAATTATTTGATGCTTAGATTCAAATCTACCTCCTACTCTGAGTAATGAATTCTCATCTAAGAATGGATCTAAAGCCTTTAACTTACTTGTTTTTGCAACATCTTTACCTTTTTTTAATGCATCAATTTCTGCTTTAAACTCACTCAACTGTGCCACTCTAGCTAAAAATTCAGTACTTCTGTGTAATTCCTCTGCAGTTAAATATTTACTCACCTTATTACGACACTCCTTAGCTTTAGTATTATTAATGAACCTAAAAATAAAGCTAACAATTCTAATTAATTTTGTGAAATTATTTGTACGATTAAAAAGTTCATCATAAAATTCTGAATTATAGCCATTACATGTCAGAGTCACAGCACATTTTAGTTCGTCAACATAAGTAGGGTCTGGAATGAATTGATTATCCTCTAGTTCATCAGTTTGTAGATCTGGACCAGAAAACCACATATCATTCTTTAAGAGTTCATCTGCATGGCACCCTCTAGAAATTAAGTCCGCAGGATTCTTTTTAGAACATATATGTTTCCAGTGGCAATCTTCCGTAAGTGTTTGGATCTCCGCAACCCTGTTGCTGACAAATGTTTTTAGCTTATGGGGCTCAGTCTTGATCCACGCCAAAACAATCGTAGAATCCGTCCACAACGAAATCTCATCAATGGGTAATTGTAGAATTGGCACAAATTTTTTAACTAATCTCGATAACAGTAACGCGGCAGACAGTTCCAACCTGGGTATGGTAAGTGTTTCAACGGAGCCACTCTAGACTTGCTGCACAATAGGCTAGTTTTAAACTGTCCGGATTCGGTGAAGCACTTCAAGTAGAGAACAGCTGCATAAGCACGTTCTGATGCATCAGAAAATCCATGCATCTCAATACGCACTGTCCCAGGAAGTAAAACATATCTTTGAATTTTTAAGTTATTTACTTTTGATAATTTCAGATAGAACCTTTTCCATTCTTTCATTGCATCAGGTGGTAACTGTTCATTCCAGACTAATTTTATTTTCCAAAGGCCTTGAATAAATATCTTAGCCTTGGTAATAATAGGCCCAATAAGTCCTAAGGAGTCATATAGTCTCGCAATTTCTGAGATTACTTCCCTTTTTGAGAAAGAGTCTTTATCCTTGATCTTTACTTCATATGTAAGGCAATCAACCTTCTGATCTCAATGCATACATAATGTTTTTACGGGGCCAACATCTTGTCCTTTATCAAACGAATAGGATGTTGTAGATAGATCTTGTTGCAGGTCAGGGCTATTAGATACCCATTTGTGTAGTTCAAATCCAGATCTCAGGAAAAGTTCACAAATTTGAGCTTGGAGTTTTTTAGCATCTTCTATTGTAGCCTCACCCGAAAGAATATCGTCCATGTAGATATCCGAACAAATCACATCTGCTGCTTTAGGAAAGTCTTTTCTTTCTTCATCTGCTAAGGCCGGTCCTGGTAGCTAAAAATGGTGCAGACACTGTTCCATAGGTTACTGTAGACAGTTTGTAAACTTTGACTGAAGCATTAGCACTTGTTTTCCAAACAATACATTGTAAGTCTCTTTGATTTGGATCGATAAGTATTTGTCTGTACATTTTTTTGATATCAGCGCTAAATGCGAACTTATGTTTTCTAAATCTGCTGACTGTGGAGAAGAGATCTTGCTGAATAATTCCTCCATTCAGTAAAATGGAATTCAGAGAAAATCCGCTAGTTGTTTTGGCACTAGCATCGAAGACAACTCTTAATGGGGTGGATGTCTTCTCTGATTTGAATATGGCATGGTGAGGAATGTAATAGTTCACCTTGTCCATAATTTCATTTTTAATTTCTTCCATATGACCTAAATTTTCATACTCGCACATAAATTCCTTATATAAGGTTTCCATAGTATTATTTTTGTTTAATTTATTCCAGATACCATTCAGTCGCTTGATTGCATTTTCTTTGGAACTTCCTAACACTGATTCTGCGTTTTCCTTTAAGGGTAACTGAACTATAAATCTTCCTGTCTGATCTCTCTTATAGGTTTTAACAAAATGCTTCTCACAATAAATTTCTTCTTCACTCTTTGTTGTTTCTCTAGAATCACCAGGAAGGGATTCCAGTTCAAAAAACTTCTTAACTGTTATATCCAAGTTTGGTTCACTTATAAAATAACAATTGGCTTGGTTTTGTAACTGAGGAAGCATGCCCGTAACTAAATAACCAAATTTTGTGTTTTGTAATATTACATTCCTATCTTGCAGACAGTGTTGCTCAGGTTTTAAAATTTCGAAAAATAGTTCACTTCCCACCAATATATCAATTTGATCTGGTGTGTGGAAACTGGAATCTGCTAATTCAATCGAAGAAGGAATATTTAATTCCGATATATTTAATTTCGATACAGGAATAGCATCGGTTATTTTAGGTAGAACGGAGCATTGCACAATACGTGAAAATGTATAATCATGATTTAAGACTTCAATGTTAGCTGAATATTTAACAGATTGCGTAACTCCATTTATGCCAGTTATGCCTTGGTTTATAGACTTTAATTTAATTCCCAGCTTTCTAGCTCCATCTTCTCGAATGATACATAATGTTGAAGCGTTATCTAATAAACCTCTTAATTTAACTCGACATCCGTCTGCGGTTTTAGCGTATATAAAAAATGTGTTTAATACAACCGATTTATTTGCGAACGTCAAAACAGATACTTCGGCAGTACTTTGGTTTAATTTTGCTTCTTCGCCTTCCCCCGAGTTCAAAACTTGACTAGCAGTGCGAATTTCATCTGGCTGATGTAATAGAGAATTATGCAATTCCCTGCAACCGGAAACACTGCATCGGTGTTTAGACATACAGGCACCAGAATGAAGTCTGAGGCAATTTATACACAATTTGTTATTTCTAACAAAATTCTTTCTGCTCTCGATAGACATATTTTGAAAGACAATGCATCTGAAAAGTGCATAATTTTTTACACAATATACAAGCTTTAATATTTCCTTTTTTATTACTAACTACGAGCGTTTTTGCTCTATTTGATACAGCCGTATTTCTATTAATAATTTTCGAATTTGGAATACGATTAATGCTGTCCAACAATGAACTTCGCCTTTTCCAGGAATTTCATTAAAATATCAAATGTTGGAATTTCTGCTGTTTTCAAACAAAGTTCAAATTGTTTTCTCGATTCTTTGTCTATTTTCTGCAGAATAATGTTTATTAACATTACATCAGAAAGTTTATTCTGTTCATATTTAAGGACCTTAAGTGCTCTAATGTTTTTATTAACACAGTCCATTAAAGCACGCAGCTCCATAGCGGACTCGCTGTGAATTTCATAATTTATTATTTCCAAAACATGAGAATCTATCAGTTGGCGCTGATTTTCATATCTATCTGATAATGCTTTAAAGAGCGACTGGAAATTGTCACTAGATGACTCTAACAACTTGGCTTCTCCTTTCAGAGATGCACGAAGATAATAGAGCTTTTGTGAGTCATTCAATTGATCATTGTTGCTAATCAAATTAGTAAATTGATTTTTAAAATTAGCAAACTCTGCAATTTTTCCTGAAAATTCTGGCAAAGGAATTTCAGGCAAGCGGATTTTAGCTTTACCATTATCATTCAATACAGTGTTTGTATTTTCATTAACTTTTAAGGAACTCAATAAGATTTTGAGACCTACCTCGGCTTCTTCAATGCACTCATTTATTTGCTCGATGTCCTGCTGGATAGTTTCAAACTTTTCAGAAGTCTCTATTTCACAGTATTCCTCTGAAATTTTATCCAATTGGGTTTGAAGTTGTTCGAGCTTTTTGAGTTTCACTTGTAGTTCAGTTATATTAGTGTCTTTTGACACTGTCTTTTCCGAAGTGAATGTCTCTATTCTAGATAAAGTTCCTTTAATGGCGCCTTTCTCACGATTTAACTTTTTTTCACTAACTGCGTTGCAGTCATCTTTTTTGCTAGATTTTTTACTCATTTCTTCGGCGATACTCTCGGACCAATGTTTCCGTCGTAAATTTGGACTGTAAATAGGTTTTAGATGAAAGGCAAATTTTTCTTGTAATTTTGCCTTTTTATTCAGTTCCGTTTCGTGCATCCGCTGTTGTCGGGATACAGCATTAGACTGTTACATTATTTCAATATTTTACAGGTGGCGCTACAGGGCGCGCTTGCTAGCCATGACGTAACAATCAGTTCATGGAAAGAGTCCTTCAAACAGTTCACTGTTTGCAGAATCTGCTGGAGTACATTTCAGTTCCAGTGGTGTAGAACAGTGTTTACAGTCAGACATGTTGAAACATTTTATCAATATATTCTTCTTGATCAAGTTTCAGTTCTGTTGGCGTAAACACTAGTCTTAATCCTAGAAATTCTGCAGCTGGTGCAGATTTAGACATCTCGAATTCATTTTGCAAAAGATTGATCGCGGTTTTCACTTCATCTGGGTCGGACCCAGCTGTCAATAAATTATCGACGTATAAACAAATGATTATCTTTCTATCTTTTTCTTTCTGAATGAAAATACATGGAACAGAAGTAAACTGCTTGAATTTCACTTTGTTCATAACTGTTGGAATTTGTGAAACCAATGTCTAAGAGCTTGTTTGAGACTATAAAGACTCTTATTCAGTTTGCACACTTTCCCTGTCCTATCATCATAACCTTGTGGTTGACTCATGTACACGAGTTCATCCAAATCTCCATTCAAGAATTCTGTTTCCACATCCACGACGTAAGAATGCAAATTTTCTTGAAGGATGAGGACTAATACCAGTCTTAACGATGGCATACTGATGACTGGAGAAAAGGTTTCTGTATAGTCAACTCCCTCTTTCTGCATAAAACCACGAGCCACTAGACAAGCCTTGTATTTTCCATCTCTTTTTCTTTTAAAAATCCATTTGCAGGTAATTGGCTGTTTTTCTTTTTCAGGTAACTCATCCAGGTCCCAAACTTTATTTTTCTCCATGGAAAGCATTTCTTTATCCATAGAATTCTTCCAATTAGATTGTTCTTATTCTGGGAGAAATTTAATTTCATCATAAGTTAACTCTTCATTTGTTGCAGATAAAGCTTCATTAAATGGATATCTCGCTGGAGGCTTTCTTTCTCTTTGAGATCTTCTGAATTCTGGATACTTATCATCTATTGCTCTTTCAGTTTCTTCCAGTTTGATATCCGTTTCAGTTTCTTCTGATAAATCAGAAGTGTCTTCTTGATTTTCAATATTTGGAGTAGCTGCTAATTTATCAGAAATTATTTTCTTTTCAGCAAAACGAACGTTTCTTTACACGGTAACTCTTCTTGTCACATGATCCCTGACTCTATATCCCATGCTTGAATATCCAATGAAAATCATCTTTTTCGATTTTGGGTCTAATTTTCTTCTTTGAGTATCTACAACTTTGACATAGACATCACATCCAAAAATTCGAATTTTACTTAAATCTGGCTTTGTAGAATATTTCAGTTCATAAGGAGTACAGTCGTTTATACTAGTGCTTGGAATTTTGTTATGCAAGAAAGCAGCAGCTTGAATTGCATATCCCCAACAACTTTTTGGTAATTTGGAATCATACAACATAGCATGAGCTTTATCAAAAAGAGTTCTGTTCATTCTTTGTGCATTCCCATTCAACTGAGGAGTATATGGTGGACATGGATCAATTTCAACACCTGCATTTCTTGCAACTTTTTGCAATTCCCCAGACACTTACTCTTCAGCATTGTCACATCGAATTCTTTTGACAGTATCATTTACTTTTAGAAATTTCTTGAATTCTACAGCAATATCACTTTTCTTTTCAATCAAACGCACTTCACAAAAAAGAGAATAATCATCAACAAAAGTAAGAACGTAGCACTCACCTGATAATGTTGCTGGTTCAACAGGTCCGCATAAATCTGAATGAATCATTCTCATAGGAACATTTTCCCTTTTGCGGTTCCCATTTCCAATAGGTTCCACTGACTGCTTAGCGAGAACACAGTTTTCACAAAGTAAATCGCTTGTTGGTAATCCAAGTTTTCTCAATGCATGATTTCCTGAGTGTCCTAATCGGCGATGCCAAAGTTCAGCTTCTTCCATTTCGGCCACAAATGTGTTCGAAACAGTTGGAATCAAGTCACTAACGTATTGTCCCTTGGAATTCAGTTCGCACAACACAAAAGTCTTGTTCTTTCCTTTGACAATGACCTTATTATCCTTGAAAAGTACAGAATATCCTGCTTTCTGTATTTGTTTGACTGAAATCAGGTTGCCATTAAGTTCAGGAATAAACAATACGTTTGTCAGGACAATTTCTTGTCCATTCTTTAGCCTGCCACGTTATTACACCTGTACCTGCGACTTCTAGTAGTCTTGATTTAGCTGCACAGGACACAGTTCCAGAAGATGGTTTTAATTCTTCAAACCATTCGTGTTGAGAACACATATGGGAAGTAGTACCCGAATCCACAATGAATTTCTTAACTTCTCCTTCACCAACAACGAAGGAGACTGCCACTGCTTCTTCTTCTTTAACCCTTTGAGGGGCGGTAGGACACCGTCTGTCCCACCTTCTTTAAGATTTTTTTTCATAAACTTGTATAAGGTATTTTATTACAAAAATTGCAGTACCATTGAGAATTTAATCAAATTTATTGAAAATAATTTTTAAAATCATACCCTTTATTGGCAATGATTTTCTTTAAATTTCTAGAGAAAGAAAATGAATTTCGAAACAAATATTAGATGCAAAAGAAATCTTCAATGTTCAATAAATGTATTCCAAACATTATCTTTATTTCAAAAGTAATTTTTTTTATCAATTATTATAGATAAAGAAAGGTGGGACAATTTTGTCCCACCGCGCATCTAAGGTTGTCAGCCTGTAGATGGCAGCACAAAAATTCGCGACTCAGTCCTCTTTCTTCCTTTTTTGAATGATAAACTTGGATTTATATACGGCATAATTATAACCACTCTATCAAATTTAATACTTATACAGAAAATAAATTTATATATTTCAGAAGACAGTTAAATAATATTAAACAAAAAAAAAATCTGTAAATGCAAGCAAGCATTTTTTTAAAAAAAAACTGGCATATCTAAATTTATTTTGAGTGGAATTTTTGAAAGCAAGAAGCAATCTTTTGAGGAATTTTTTTTTATAAACGGATAAAAATACACTTTTCTAAAAAGAACGAAAAGTAGAGAGAATATTCAAGTCTTTCTGTATCTCTCAAAATTGAAGGTCCGATAACTGCAACAAAAAGGAAATAGTTCCGTTGAATCTGCCCACCCCACCCCCTACTTGTTTACATTATTTGCTGCTTTTGAGAAAACGCCGATTTTCGTAAGGGATAGTTTATTGTGAATAGCTGTTATCAACAATACTCAAAGCAAAGCTGCTTGAACCTGTCAGCTTCCAGCAACGCTTTTCTTCGCGCGATAATTTACAATCGATGGGCTTCTTACAGCGGTAGTTTTCATTACAGCTTGTGTCCAGTTTCGGGCATTAGTGTCTTATTTCTTTGCCTGAAATGTTTGATTAAATCTACTGATAACGAATTTCTGTTGCTTCCCAAACAATAAACCATGGATAAGAGTAACATTTTGCATACAGAATATGGGTGGTCTTCTTTCTTCTTTAGGTTTCAAAGAGAGCGACATCCATAAAAATGCTATTGAAGAACTCTCCCCATTTGTGTACAGAATGTGGGAAACGGTTTCCACTTCAACCACAGCATACAGTTTCTACAGATGTTCAAAGGAAATGTTCTAAATAACCAAATTTATGCTCCAAGTGCAACTGATAAAGAACGAACGAGCTTGCGAGTCACCGAGGGAGTTGGGGAATGCTCAAGTCCTTTCAGGAGCGGTGGGACATACGTCGTCCCACCCTCTCGTGGAAAAACTAAACGCAGAAAAATATTTTTATTCGGAAAATATTTTATTTTTAGACGATAGATCTTCAACCATATATCTTTTTTTAAGAATTTTTTTTTTTAAGATGGTGCCCATAACCATTCTGGAAAACTATTTTATTTTGAAATTACTATGAAAATTGATGCAAAAGACGGTAGTTAAAAAACAAGATTGAAAAAAAATCCTAATTAAAAAGTTTAAAAAAATGTTTTTTATTTTTTAAATGGAACTTTGCATCTAGCATTTATATTTACTTCCAATTAAAAAAACTTTCTTTAAATAACTACTAATATTATTTATAGTACAAAAAAATTATACCTTCTCTAAGCACAATTTACGCTAGCAAGATGTTTTTGTGAAGAAACTTTCATAGAAACAAAATAAAAGCAATTTTGTTTTATCTTGATTTAAGTCTCAGAATATACCTTTTTTTAATAAATATCTAGCTGGTATAAAATGAAATTCTTATCAATAACTTGTATATAAAAAAAACGGCCATTTAATTTTTATAAATTCAAGCCTTCCTCTACACCAATAACATTAAAACAATTTTACCAATCAATAATATAAATTATCACAAGATATTTTTACAGAATTGATCCAATTTAAATAAAACTTCTATAAAACATCTGCCAAAACTTTTAATCAGATGTAATACTATTCTATTATTTCTGACCTTGGAAAAAGTTTGATCTTATCCTTTTTTTCAAATATACTTTCTAATTTTAGTGCAAAATTTAATACAACTTAATAAAATAAAGATATTAGGCTATTTAAATTTATTTTGAAGTGTCTCTGTAAATAGACTTGTAATATATAAATCTGCAAAGCATTTTTTTTTTCAGATATCTGATCTTTACAGCTCTTTAAGAATAATTTGCCAAGGATCTAATTACTAACCTTATAAAACATAATTTAACACTTTCAGTGTCTTTCAAATTCATTTAAATCAGAATTTTAATCAAGGTGATTATCCTAAGTATTTTCCACCATATGCTATTTATTAAATTAGTGATATCAATGACACTGAAGTATAGTATTGAAATCTTTACTGCTACTTATATAACATTACAAATTAACCAAGAGACAGTTTTAGAATAAAAATAACAAATATTTGGCTGTAAAATTATTTATAAAATTCTTTAGTTTTTTTTTATATGAATTAAAAAACACAGAACTTTGCTTAAATTTTTTTTTATGGCTGCATAGTTAAAAATATACAGAAACACATAAATGATCCACAAATTTCATGAATTGTCAAATATTTTTATTACATACAAACAATGTTTATAAATTTTTCAATAGATGGCAAATTCAGCTTTAAGCTCATATATACATAAAACTTGTAATTTACTGCAAACTGGAGATCTTAAACTCTGGATGCAGGGGGGGTGTCGTAACGTAAAGTACATTTCATTTCAAAATACTAGTAAATCACATGCAAAAAAAAAAAAAATATGTTGAAATTTTTTAAAAATCTGTCATGAAATAAAATAATTAGTTTGTGTTTGCTTTTTTTACTGAGAACTGGCGGTCTTGCTTTCGCTGAGGATTTCCAATCCACTTCTTCGTAATTTTGGAGCCCTTTTGTTTATCATGTTTTAATTTTTTGTTTTAATTTTGCAATAATTATTAAGCAGCATATTAATAGCTGATTTCATTATAATAGCAATTATTTTTTCAAAAATATATCCACAGCTACAAACTGAAAACCCCACATGTCAAAATTAACAGCTATTCAACCAATTTGATTGCTGAATTACATTGATTTCGAACTTTTAAAAATTCAAGCTTCTACTTCTCACTGAATAATTTTTGAGTTACAATGCAAATATGTAGAACAATATTATATGACCAAAACATGACTCAAGTTTGTCTGTCTGAATATTTCCTAGCAATAAATAAGACATATTTAAATAATTACAACAGTATTCAGTTACAGATAAATAAAAGCTTAAGAAGTTTGACGTAAAATATTAATCACTTATTTCCGAACTGCTGAACTTCTGGGTAACACTTTGTTATTTTTTCAACACATCTACTTACAGCAAGCTTTGAACCCAGGACCTTCTGCATACGAACCTGGCACGTTACCTTTAAACCAGCTAGACTTGCATCAGCGAGCGTAAATGATGATAATAAAATGTAGTTACAAAGTTCGGATCTCTACGAAATTTCATGTTCATTCAAAATTAATCTGAATAGTTTTCTTAATTAAATTATCTTTTATCGTTACAATTTCGAATTCAAAATGAAATTAGAAGTCAAAGAGGAAGCAATTTTACCTCTTATATCTAAGTTTGCTAATTTAATAAATTAAGGCAATAAGGTTTAAAAGTAATTATAATAATATGTTTGAAAGGTTTTAAAATAATTT
The DNA here is from genome assembly GCA_013235015.1 of Araneus ventricosus. NCBI lineage: Eukaryota > Metazoa > Arthropoda > Arachnida > Araneae > Araneidae > Araneus > Araneus ventricosus. The sequence goes on along the minus strand of BGPR01001877.1, from coordinate 8,568 downwards.
TGAAATTTATTTATTCCTCTTTTAATGTATTACGAGACGCCTTTAACATTTATAATTACAATATATACTGTAAATCAAATACAAGATTCGCAACAATAAATCACGTGCATATTTTTACGATATGAGAATAACACTCAATTTTTTTTCACAGAACAATAGATAATCTATATGTGAGAGCTGTTTTTATGGTTAACTTCCTTAGCTGAATCTGGCCTGCCTTTTATATACAGTAAAACAAAATGAGTGTGTAAACTTTATTTAATATCAAATAATCATTTTGTAAATTTTTTCGGACATATTATTCGTCAATGTTGATTAATATAGTGAAGTATCATAATGCTGCCATCTGTCGGCGGTAAAAATAACTTCACTTTAAAATATTGAACAACGCTGATGCATAAAGTGTCACAGTATTACCATGCTGCCATCTGTTGACGGAAAGAATAACTTCATCTTAAAATATTGAACAATACAGATAAATGTAAAACTCGTATCTTTTTCGCTGTATTGAATAGTATCATATAATATTCCGCATCTTAAAGAATAATTGTTCCAGTGGAGTTTTTTTTAAATAAAACCTCCAATCGAGTGATATCCTGAGTTAAAATGAAGATTTTTATAAAAAAACATCGTTTTTATATTATTTGTGAAAATTTAGTATCTCGGAAATACTGATACATACAATACAATAGTTTGTTACGGTATTCGGTGTTCATAATATTGTATAACATTGTGCAAATATTATATAATATTTCTGTGCTACTGGGGTCCAAGGGAGTTTAATTATAAAAAATTACAAAAATTAAATTTTTATATTGCCCCCACAGTGCAAAAATGTCAATTAGTAAATAGCTTTTCTTTTATTCATCAAATCACATACAAAGTACACTTACAAAACTTACAGAGATACAAGAAAACAAATTTATTGACTTGGACCACTTTTCCATACCCTCTCACTGCTGTTTGATGTTGTCTTTCGACGTGCATTTTAGGGATAATATACATATTTCTAAAAGTTATTTAAAGTGCGGAATCAGGAAATAACAATGTATTTTTTAACTCTTGTTAAATCTAAAAAATAGTCAAATGATACATTAATTGAAATATTTAGAAAAAAAGTTCATCTTGTGAGCCTTCGAAAAATATGCACAGTGATCAGCACTGATGGCTCTTCTCCTTAGAAACAAGCTATGCTATAAAAATATTACTAGAATACAATTGAAATTTGATATTTCAAAAATAGCTTTACCTTAAAGACCTTCAAATAGTCCAAACTTGTTGTAATTATCTGAATTGTATTTTAGATAATTACAGTCCTTTTTTTTCGGCGAGTTCCGTTTTAATAATAGAAATCGAATATGTAGAAACCAGCCAAGTTCCCATTGGGGCAACATGAAAGTGAATCCGAAACCTAAAAACAGCCAATGGAAAAAAAAATCAATTGCATGAATGCGAAACATGGGTGAGATAGAAAGGGGAAAAAAAGAACATTAGTAAGTTTTTAGCGCAAAACAGGAGCATTCGAAAATTCAGTTCTAGCTAAGACAGAAAGAATAGCTATTCACCTTCGTTCATTATGTCACTTAGTTGTAGGCAATGAGCGAATTTTAGTGCTTTCCAAAACTATTTGGTGTTGCAGCCCCATTCTGTGTCTTACTTTTTCATTCATTTTCTGTTTTCTTTTCTCGTTTTTATCTTTTTCGTTAATAATCGAACTGTCAGAGTGGATAAGTAAGCAAATAAGAATTTTAAAAACATTTTAATAATTTTAAATGAGTTCTGCAACTCTGCAGACCTAAATGACGAGTCGCCACTGCCTTTAGGTAAAACTAAATAATACGCACAACGCTGAGAGCAAATAATTTCAAACTCTCGTCCGATATTAGATTATTTTCCTGTTTTATGTTAACTATTATTTTCTCAAGTTGTCCTTCCATTCTTTATCAAGTCGATAGTTGCAACTATCTGCCAATAAAGCTGAGTAACACTATACGTCATTGGCAATTTTTTTCTCCATCTGTGATGGAGAAAATGGATGATGTACTATTAGACAAATATTTGCATTTCGCAGTGTTTTTATGTTGAATGAACTTGCATTTCTACAGTAAATATCTCCACATAGATTTGTGAGCAAACCCTTGAAATTTAAAAATTAGCATATCTCTGTAAGTTTTGCAGACAGAATTGTGAAATTTAGTTTATGCATAGATGAGTGTAAGAGGAACATTTCACTCATTGATACTTTTGTTCTATGGGGCAAGTATAAAAATTTAATTTTCTTAACTTTTTATTTTCAACTTCCACAGAAGCCAAAGTGTTTTCACACAAATTCTTACCTTATTTCATGAAACTTTGTAATTGGAAGTATATGTTTAAAATCAATATTTAAGGAAATAAACAGTTGTTCCACCTTTTTGGGACACCCTGTATAAAGCTTGCAATGTTGGGAACACTGCAAGAGACCACATCCGAAATCTACAAAAGACTCTTGCAATGAAAGCTCTAACACAAACGGGTAAGGAGCGCAAGGAAAGGATCACTAAAAAGTTGTTTGATCAGCGAATAAGAGACACAGCTTATTGCTAATCTATTTATCTCAGTTGGGAGAATATGTGAAACTATTTTAAAGTACCACTCCACCGATTCACGTACTTCATGAAAAGCAGTTGTATTTAGTAAGAGATTTTTTTATCCTGTTTTATAAAAGCAAAAAAGATGGCTACCTTAAAAGATTTGTCCAAAAAGATAAGAAGTTTTGATGTGGAGGAAAAAAAAATCATATTCCCATAAAATCTGTATTTATGGGGGATGGTGTTAAAAGGCTCTCCACTTCAAAGTCAAGATTTGATGTAGTGAAGAAATTACAGAAAAATGTGTTGAAAGAGTATGTTGAATGTTCACGAACATTGTAGAAGAAGATGCCCTTGGATAATTTGCTGTTGCAATCTGCGTCGGCAATTGATCCTGTTTGTCGGAAGCATTCTCTTTCTTTGACATTAATGAAAGGTCTTCCTGATCTGGTGACTAATATCACTAGTGTTGCAGAAAGAGATGCTTATGACTTGGAGGTACACAAGTATCATGCTGCCAATTTACGGCAACCACAGCAGAAGGAGCCAGAGGATAACTGGTGGATGGAAGTTAAAAATTCTAGATAATTTCCACTAGTGTCAAATATGGCATGTGCCAAGCTCACATATTTCCATGGGCCTAAAGTTGAGTTTTAGTATCATGAACTCGGTCATAACTTCTGAAACAAATAGACTAAGTGTAGAGTCTTTTGATGCCATTCAGACTGTGAAGTATGAGCTTATGTCTGAACCGAAATCTGCAATTCAATTGTATAGAAAGAAGGAATATCTTAAAGATAAAGTGGACAGAAATCTCTGTAAGAACATGAATTCAGCATCAAGGAACTACAGAGCAGAAGTTCTTAACAAAAAAAATGTTTGTGACAAACAGTCAAGTCCAAGGAAAAAGCTAGTGTCAAAGGAAGCTGCAAAGAAAATATCTGCAAAAGCTGCCAAATTGCAGAGAAATATTGATTTGAAAAAAATGAGGTCCCAGGTCTCAAACAATCCTTCCACATCTGAATCTTGTACATAAAATGAAGCTGCTTGTTGTACCAATGTGACCGATACTCAAAAGTGTTAAGAATAATCACACTTACTTTGTTTTATTATTTGTATGTTAACCATAACTGTATGTAGTTTACTTCTGCAGTTTGGCAACACTTGTTTTAAGCGTCAGTAGTTCTCAATTGTACACAGAGATATAAGTACACTGCCATGTGCGTGATTCAGTTATTTCTATTTTAATTAAACTTCTAACTAATTATCATCGGCCTCTGATGTTGTTTTATCTTTACAAAAAGCAAACTATGAAATGCCAATTGAGTCATGTCAATCAAAGATCTGTAAAAAAACAAAAAGCCAGTAATGTGTCCTAGATATGCCGCAAAGGTCCATTGGCCATTAAAGAAATGTTTGCTAAAATATGCTAGTGAGGTATATTTACAATAAAGTACTGGCTTCCCTCTTTTATTTGTTGTCCTATATACATTTAAATTTGTCCTTGACAATATACTTCATAAAGTGTCTTTGGGAAAATCATATGCTATTGATTTCTTACTTTTATAAATATTTTGAAATGAAAATAAAAGCCAATTGGGCTGTTGTTTTGATAATTTTTTCTGTACATTGACTATTTAATTCATACTTTTTGCATGTTTTTCCTTTGCGCGTTGTTTCGTGTCGCATTTTTGGATTTCCTCTTGCCTTTTGGTCAATAACATCCCTGGAATAAGTGTTCACAGCAAAATTTTGAATTTGATAAACTTGTCATTTGAATGTGTTGGGTGTGTATTGGAAGCTGAAGTCAGCATTATCTTTTTTTTTTCTTTTTGCCTTGCTTATTCCTTGAAATTATTTGTATCATTCATGAAATCATACATGTATTGATCATTCATTCCCTTTCATGCAAATTGATTAAAAATTCACTTTTTCTTGTAGCAACTAATTGATGTTGTATGCAAAAATGATATAAAAGCAGTAGCTTTAGTTTTGGCTCATGCATCATCTCCAGAACATGTCAATACACCCGTTAGTCCAAGAGATCAGAGAACTGCTCTTCACCTTGCAGCTGCATTGGGAAGTTTACCAATCACTCAACTTCTCATATGGGTAAGCTTCATGTCATAATTTTTTTGTGTGTGCTGTAGTAAAAAATTAATGTTGAGTTTAAATTTGATTTTTTTAATAAGAAATAGAAATACTGATTTTCTAATTATTTTACATGTATAAGAATTGAATTTAGTCAGAAATGGAAAGCTGTATCACACGTATGAGCTTATAGAGAAATTTTCTCAAAAAATCTCAATTTTTTTTAAAGAGTCGCCTCATTTTCTTAAAGATCTCAGAAAATAAACTTTGGCATGAGTCAGGAGCTCGTTTACTGAGTTTGAAAGATGCATCCTCTGGGAGATAATGTTTGCTTTGTTTATGTGAATCTTGAATACTCCTTGCAACATGTAATGGATGAATCTGTGTCATTATGAAAATAACAATATCTGACCTGTAAACAAGCATTGAAACTTATGAAAGTATGATAGAATTTCAAAAATCCGAACTGAGTGCCTTAAATTTCATACCATAGCACATCTTATATCTTCAGCTTAATAAATTCAATATAAAAAATGACATTTTTTTTATGACATAACATTGTACTTTCAATATATAAGCATACAATACTGGATTTTGAACTGGAAATATTTTTCTATAACTATATCATGAAGAAAAGTAAAAATTATTTTAGTTTTTTGTGACAGTATTTGAATATAAATCATACTTCTTTTTCTTTTCTGGTAAGTTAATTTTTGTTCCTCTGCTTTCAGCTGTCCTATTGTATTAATATTTTGCTTAAAAAAATTATTCTTAACACATTTATTTGTAAAAACTAATGTTAAAATGGACTATGTTTAGGGGGATTTACTTGCACACGGAGGAGTCTTGAAATTAATTAATTTATTTATTACTAATTGTTACTATTTAATAATTTTTACTTTATATTGTCTGATGTTTAACAAATACTTCCTCCATCCAACTTTAGTTCTCCGATTAGTCTTCTTCCTCCAAATTACAATAAAGACAAAATCAGTTTGGGAAAATTCGGTTTAAATAGTTAGAATCCATGTATCTTTTACCGTACATTTTCGAATATAAGCCGATCCGTGTATAAGCCGAGAGTGCGTTTTTCGTTCAAAAATTTACCCAAAATTCAAAACCCATATATCAGCCGAAATGGAAAAAATAATAAATAAATAATAAAAAAAATCCTATAATTTTCAAAACATTTCGCCATGAGGGCGAAAATGTTGCCAAGCAGCAGGCTCCTACGAGGATAGTTCTAACTCTGGCAAACCTATCTGAAGTTAGTACATTTTCTCCATTCATTTGGTGTCTTGTCCCCTAAGCTACGCCTCCTCCTTCTCCTCCCGATTTCAAAACGGGTCCCCCCGCCCTGGTTTCCTAAGAATGACTCCCCCCCCCCCATTTTGCGGTTTTTGCTTTTGTGAGAGACGGTCGCTTCCCTTTACACATGACCGCATTTCGGTTTTATAGCCAATTGTGCTGAATGAATATCGGATTGGTTGAAACTCCAAACGTCGGAGGTGACGCTAAACCGTGGCAATTCTCATTGGATTTTGCCATTGACGAAGGGTACCCGAAATGGAATAGCACGGCGTGATCACGAATTTCCCACGTTATACAGCAAATTTTAAGCTGCAGGTGATCGCGTTCGCCGAAAATTCTGATAACAGTATGGCTCAACGTGAATGAAAAACAAGTTCGAGAGTGGAGAAAAAAAACGTCTCGAATTAGCGAACATGCCGAAATTCGAACTATGTTTCTTACTATAGAGGAAAAGCTTGCCTCGGCTTATGGAAATATACTTACATTTTTTGCTAGATTATCTGATCTGTATAATAAGCCAACCCCCATAGTTTAGCTTTGGAAAAAGTTTCAAAAATTCTCGGCTTATGCACGGAAATATAAGGTTACACATTTCTTCACCATTACCACGTTTCGTAACTGAAAATGGCAAATTAATTATCCATATTCAGTTTTGCTTTCTCATTTCTTGAACAAGCTTATTTACAAATACGAAAAGTTTTTATGTTACTTGTGTAAAAAATGAAAACTGAAAGAAGAAATAGAGCAAGGAAAATTGATGGAAATAATTATTACCGTTTGCTGCAATGTGGCAAAAGACAGTTTCAAAAGATACGGTCAACTACCACCCAGCAACCATCAGCAATATTTTGTAATTTTGAACTTGGTATCTAAGACATAACGCTCGATTGGTATATTTAATTATTAGGCTTAATATGCAATATGATACCTTTGAGCTTAGTTTTGTGCGTTTCCATACATTTTTGAAATTAACAAATAATGAATTGTTTGAATTTTTTTTGAAAATTGGACTTTTAATTTTAGATGAGATAAAATGCCAAATTGGACAACTAAAGTTAGATGAAGGGAGTAGCTAAGGAATATAATTACTAGTTATTTTTGTTTCAGATTTTCTGTTAATATTTTCTTCCTGCTTATATCAAAATTATAATATTTTGTACATTTATTTTTAGAATCATGCTAATGTAAAAACTGTGGATTCTGATGGTAGAACTGCTCTTACATATGCAAAAAACGGTGGATTTCAAGATGTCCATGATTTGCTTGTCCATAGTGGTTGCCCAGATTCAAATCCTGCACCTACCTCTACCCTTCCTCGTAGACGAGGTAGCTTATCTAAAAAGTCAACAGAGGTATTCGATAAACTGCCTGCCAGCATTATATAGTGAGACATCAGAATCTGTGATTTATTGCATCATCATTATCATTTTATTAATTCATTGTAGGTCTGACCACATTCTCTAAGCCAAAATTGTATAGATGAAGCTAGCAACTCTTGGAAAATGTGACAGAGGTGTGGAAAATGCTCTATTTGGAAATGAGCTAAATTTTTTATAGAGTGTTTATGGAAAAATAGTCTGCAATATTTTGTTGTTAAATTTCCACAAGGGGATTTGATTATCCTTACACCATACCCTTAAATTTGATACACATGGTCTTTTCGTATTTGACTTTCTTCTTCTGCTTATTACAATTTTCTAAAAAAGTTATTACTGTATACTATCTTTAAAAATTTAAAGAGTTTAGAAATAGATTAATATTCAACTCTTGAAATGAAAATGAAAAACTATGGAAGTAGCCAACTTCCTATTGAGAGCGTAATTCTGTCTGTGACTGATAAATCCATACTCATATTCATAATATAGAAAATCAAATATGTGCATTATGTTAATAGGAACTATGCTTTAAATATTGACAAAGCTAAGATTCTCAGTTTGGGATTTGGCCTCAATGTTGCATTTATAAAGTGTTCCATTATTAAACTTTGCACATCTGAAGTGTGTTATGTTTTTTGTAAGTCATTCAAACTGATCAATTCCAGCATCATTATTTATCATCATCATTTATGTATATTTTTAGTCAAAACCTTAATTCTATTATGTATATACATGAACTTGTACAGAAAATGTTATTTAATGTGTATTGTGTATATTTTAAAACTGTTTTAAATATATGTATATATACATATATTTATGTATGATATATAGTTAATAACTGAGTTATTACATATCTGCCTTGCAGAAAGAAGGGGGGGGGAATCTAATGCCTTTATATCCCATTGTATGAAATTTTTTGTTCCTGTCTCATCTATATTTGAAATTGTAGTTGAATTTTATAGCATTCAGGTAATTGATACCTGTTAATTTATTTTACACTGCATACTTGTCTGAGAAATACATACACATTAAAAAAATTGACAAATGTAAATCCAGTTGTAATGTTAATGGATTTCTCTCTTATTTGCTTTGTGATTTTTCTTTTGTGTAATTTTTGTAGGAAGAATTTTAAATGAAACAGGCTCATTTTTAAAAAGTATACTTGTTAAGTATTAATTTTGGAAGATATAATAATAATAAAAAACTTTCTTAATTATTTT